>JAQGBX010000231.1:0-41925 GCA_034698745.1 Megaphyllum sjaelandicum | reverse complement strand
TTTGAAACCTATAAGCAACATATAAAACACCTATAAAAGTATCATTTAGGTATAATTTTGGTATCTTTCAGTTTTTTAGATACCTTAAAACGTATCTTGATTGATACCTTTTTAAAACCAATAAGCAACATATAAAATACCTTTAAATTTTAGAACAGGATTTAGAACTTCTGATGAAGGTATCATTTAGGTATAATTTTGGTATCTTTCAGTTTTTTTAGATACCTTAAAACGCTTCGTTGATTGATACCTTTTTGAAACCAATAAGCAACATATAAAATACCTTCAAATTTTAGAACAGGATTTATAGCTTCTGATGAAGGTATCATTTAGGTATAATTTTGGTATCTTTCAGTTTTTTTAGATACCTTAAAACGTTTCGTTGATTGATACCTTTTTGAAACCAATAAGCAACATATAAGATACCTATATAAATGATACCTATTAGGAACCTATAAAGAAACCTAAAATATACCTGTGATAGGTATCTTTTTACGGTTGAAAATTTGTGATACCTAAAAGATACCTTAAAAATACCTTGATACCTACTATAGATACCTGGAATTGACCAATATGATACCTAAAATTTTTGTAAGAGAAATCACACAAAAAAATCCAAAATTACATTGTCAAATAAAACCAAATGATACGTTCACCATCTTCAGGCTAATACACTGCTGCGCTACACATAGGCTAATGTCGATTAGTGTATCAGATTATTTTTATTTCATTGTCACATTCTCCTAATTCCATAAAAAGTTGTGACGCTGTACATCTACAGTATCTGCTCAACATGTTTCACGTAAATTTACTGTTGTTGTTTTGTTTGCAGGGGTGGAACACGCTTTGCCAGATTTCATTTGCTCCCCCAAGTCCACGGTGATTGCAACAATAGCCTGCATTATTCTTATCCACCTGGTGGTCATTTGTGGCGCCACCGTTTGGTGTCGACGTCGATTTCGCTCCAAGGCGTCTATGAAAGAAGAGGACATCTTGTCCAGCATGCCCGTAGCCCCCTCCAGAAGTGGTAAATCGTCAGAGGGGGTGGCGACTCGTCCACTATATTATAGACCATCTCCACCAGACGTTGCCTTCAGGGGTAACGAATTTTACAATTGTTTTCCAAGTGCCTTGCATCATTCCCCCATCGCAATGGACCCCACGCGCTGGGTCTCGCAAACGAATCCATCACCGACAAACTCACAAGACACATCCGAAGAAATCTAACGGCCCGACAACTTATCTATCGAATCGTCCACGTAGGGAAACTATTTATTACTCCTCCGAACATGTAAACACTTTTAGCCAACAATGTTTCGATCGATGTTTCATGACGATGGACGAGGAAACAATTCTGCGCCAATTGGTAAGCTGACCTTAGATTTCGCTACATTTCACTGGCTTCCGATCTGAGCTATAAAGGCACGAGTGAAAAATATTTCCAGATGTCTAACTGGAAATATGGAAAGAGGAAATAGCCATTCCTCTTTTTAATAATGCGGGTCAAGTTCGTTGATTGCCCGAGAGCATTTTGGCATAAAATTAAGATTAACACCTGCCAGAGAACGTTGGGGGGTTGGCAATTTATCATCGTTCATTCGAGCCTAAAAGGGTTGTTGCAAAATCATTTCATGTCTAACAGAGAAAAGGAAACTGTTAGCCAAGCATGAAATTCAATTAAGTTTCAGTAAATACTGTACGCGTAATCGCTCGGAGCGAGACGAGCAATATATTTCCAGAGGTCAACATCAAAATGCGAGGAAAAAAGCTATATTCTGTGATCATGATTAATACCTGTGTTTACCGTGCATGCATTTCCAGAGAAATACTCATTAAGGCAACGGTAGAGGAACACCAGAGCCCATGAATTCCAAGTTGATTCTTTTTAAACGCTTAGCCTAGTCTTCTGCATTTGTTCTTTGTTATCTTTTTACTGGAGGTGTTCATTACATAACTCATACTAGAGAATCGGTGCTCATTTTATTTCGTAGACTCTTAGTCAACGCGCCTTTAAAAATTGCCTGCATGCTTTCTTGATTTTATTTATTTTCGTTGAGCCTTATTTATCGCGCAACATATTGCCTGGGTGGATTTCCGCCGCTGGGTGTACACGTATAGCGGCATTAATTTATGATGAAGCAAAGCTCGTTTGGACACAAGATGCGTTTGCGATATAGATATGGGATTTGATATTAACCCGGATAGAGAGGTCAGAAGCCTGATTGCATCTAAAATGCAAAGTCAAAATTGAGACAGCATTGGTGGAATAATTGCGGTTAAACGCCTCAAAAGGTTGAGCAATGAGCGTTTAAAACTCGGATGAATTAGAATTTTGACAACGAGACATTTTTTTAACTGAAACGAATACGAACGTGTCAATCTTTAATCCAATTTGATATGGCATAGCAGTCTGAACTTAGCGATATATTCGATAGCTTGTAATAGTCCTTTTATTACCAAAAAAAAACTAATGTACCTACCTCCCTCTAGAAACACCCACTAAGTTTCTTACCGTTAACTTACTGTTAAAAACGTATCATGCAATTTTGAGGGACTTTGAGGCACTAATCGTTGAAAGTTTTAAAAAAATGTTTACCTAGGCAATTTCTGAAAAAAAGAATTTTTCTAACATTAATGATGCGTGTTATGACACACTAAGAAAAATGGCAAATAAAGGTTAAAGCATCTTTATTTTCCATTTTTTGTGTGTGCCATAACACGCATCGTTAATGTTTAAAAAAACTGTCACCGATACAACACCTTTTTGTTGGTGTCATGGAAATCCTTTACAAAATGTTAAAGGTTTCTCATAACACCAATAAAGGTGTTGTAAGTTATGACAGCATCTTTAGCTATTGTAGGTGAAACCTTTAGAAAAAAAGGTAGAGTATTTGTGAATGGTCAAACATCCTTACCCAAATTGTATACATGACGCATCGTTCCGTTGTCAAATTAAAAATGCATTTTAAATGCAAGCTGGCTTTTGGACCACCCAACGGGACAGTTTATTTAACAGTAGTTCGTAGTCTGGGGTCTTGGTGGTGCACGATTTGGGTATATAATTAACAATTCGTACGTGAAATTTTCATATTTATGCTTTGTGTCACTGTTCCAAATAAATGGTACTGTATGCGTGTATCGATGTAATTCCCTCAACAAACTGATTGCAAACTAATCGCGAGCAATGAGAGGCTGCGTAGTATTGCCACGATTGTACTCATGTTATTATTACTTCCAGAATTCTTCACAGAAAAGCCGCTTTGATTGAATCTATTTTATTGCCATTTTCATTAACTTTACCCGAACTGTCCCCCCGACTGTTTCGGGCATGATAAAACCTGTCATATTTCTCCACTCTCGTAAAGCCACGTGTGGTTAGACCTGTGACTTTCCATCCCAATAACGTTGCATGTTTCGCCTGAATCAAGGAAGAAGAAAGTGGAAAGGTAAAAACTGCCAACGGATATGTATTATTCAAGGTTGAGTACAGCTTCAGCTGAGAAGTATTAAGAGGCCAAGCTGAAGCCTGTTAAAAGGGATGAAAACTAGTTCCACCTATTATTAGAGAAGTTCAAATAGCACTATATAGCTGCAGGCTCGGTTGGTCCGCCACTTTCAATTTCCTTAAAAATCATTTCTATCTGGCTTTCGTTCTTCACTGATGCTAGCTTAGTATTGTTCCAAGCAGTGTTGTCACCAATCAGACACCGGGTTAAACCTCCTCACCATGGGTCATTCACGGTTTTTTCACGAATAGCGACGACAAGTGTCGGATATGTTAAATCGTCACCGAGACATTGCACTTTCTCAAAGACCAAGAACGAAGAATTCGGATATTGCGGTTATAGAAATCGAACGAGACTTTTAAGAAGATTTGAAGCCAAAGACGAATTTCACCCAATAAGGTAAGAAAATTAATATCCCAGTCTGCAGTTTTTTGTTTTTTTTTAAATTGCATTATTTAGAATAAGTTAGTCATTTGTAAGTATACTACTTTAAAAGTATAGCATCTGGTCACAATGCTTTAGTTAAGCTGACAATTTCCTGGAATAATTTATTTCCGAATTTAAAAATTGCCATTTTCGACTTTTTCCTTGAATATGAAAAGCAAATATATGATTTAATAAACATGAAGTAATATTGGTTTTTTATACTTTATTTGCATGGGTATCATTCATTGTTTATTACACCGAGATTCTGAATTGTTCTTGAAAAGTTGGGCTTGGCTTTGATTTCCGAGTAAATGCAATGAAAACACCCACCAAGTCAAATACATTAAAATTTATTTTCCCCGTGTGCATTTAAATTAATTATGCGTGTTCATATTCATAATCCCTAATAATGGTTCTCCTTCTGCAGACTTCTTTCATGAACTTCCCCGAGGTATCGCGTTATCTTTTAGTAAATTCCTCAGAGGTGTTCCGGGATTATGCTACGCTTAATTAGTAACAAACCAGTGCATGCCTCGAGCTTCGAGGTAGAAAATTGTTTGCTTTCCAATTCCATTCAGGAAGGGCTTTAAGTGAGTTTGCAAAACCACTTCAGAATATCAATCAAATGAAGCGAATAAAAACTTCCTATTCCTACGAATTTATTGCTGGATAAAAATGTTGTTTGTGTAATTTTAAAGCAATTCATATCTCCCTATGAGAGGAAAGGAATAAATTCGATTAAGCATGTCTACGTCAATGCCGTTAAGACAAATCTAAAAGACTCGAGGACTATTTCCCTAATCCTGATCGATGCCATTTTCAAATTGAAGATAATTTCAGAATGCACCTTTTCGTCAATCGATATAATTTTTATAGATATTTTTATGTCTTTTCTATGCGGATATGATGCAGAGAGACTTTTTCAGTTAACATTCCCAATGCACTCTCTAAGGCGCGGCCAAGGTCAATGACGTTTCTTCTCGTTTTCCCTAAATTCAACACCGATTAAGCAGGATTGCTGACATTTTCGTATTGCATGGTGATGATGGCGATGGCGTGCACGTAAAACACGTGGTTTAATTGGACATAAGCCCGAAAAGCAATTGCAGAAATCTGTTTTAGGAGTCAAATTTTATCAGCAACTTTCAACTCCCTTGAGCTTTGGCAAACCGCTTACAAAATCATAATTATGGTTACTCATAAATAATTATGAGGTCATAGACAAGTGTTTATGGAAGATAAGCTACGACTTTCAATTTATGCACCGGCCAAAACCTAACTCGGCATGTTGATTAGAATTCCTAATACATGTACATGTATCGGCATAATGCAGATCCATCAATGGACCCTTGGAGCATTCTTCTTGTCCTTGTTCTACTCCGATTCATTAATCACGTACTGTATAAATTCGAAATTTTTAAAAAATACTTTTCTAGAGAAAATCCCACATCAAACTTCAACTTAGAATCACGTTCACCTACACATTAGGCAGCCTACAATTAAAAGTTTGAAAAAAGTTCATAAAATCCAACTTCATCGTATCTCCACATGCAATAGTTTCATATCCAAACATTAAATAATATATAAAGCTTTACCCGTGAAACAATAAGTGGGTATTGTGCGATTTTTTTCTAAAAGATAAATGGCACTCTTCCTCGTTCCTCTACCTAACATTATGGTTTGATGTTCTGTAGTAAAGAAGATGCGTTTGGTTTCGTGACTTATTAAGTATATATTTTCCTATATATAAAAATGACGGGAGTGTATGATGTTCATGACCTTTACTTAAAAGCAAAATTGCAGTTCAAATGCTACCCTACCAGAACAAACCCATTTTGAAATGAAAGGAGTATTTCATAAATATATACTGTACAATGTGACTGCACATCCGAAAAGGTAACAACAACAAAGTTGCCTTTGGGCTATTTTTCAAAGACGGAATTTCATTACTCATTTTACCCGGGTCTACAATTTTCACACCTGATTCAAAGTCGGACAAAAATTTCTCAACAGCGTGCGTGGAATTCGACGCAGGGCTAGCATTAAACTGCAGGCACACAATTGAAACCAAATGAATTAGACATTCCTCCTCAAAGTAGAAAGTCGAAAGAAATGAGAAGCCCAGAGCATATTGCGAGGAAAATAACAACGAAAATCATTTATGAAATTAACAATGACGGAAATGATTAATGAAATCTGTGTCCATCGGTTGACCAAATCAACAATATAGTTTACACGAGTGCAAAGGAAGACTTTCCTTCCAGTTTTGTGAATACATGTTCAGTATATTAAAATGTGCACAGTATTTACTTTAAACTTGTTTTGAATGAAGTTATAGCGACTTCAGAGTCCATGCATGCGTAGTTACATGCACAGTTTCCTTTTAATTTGTATTGAACATCGCTGCAAAAGGTACAAGTATGTTGTTTTTAAAGTAGTTTATATGTCGAGACTTCCGTATACAATCTTCCATCACTGGACATTTGGTGTAATAACCGTGACATTTTAGGCTAACAATATTCAATATCAATTTCATTTTTTCGCAACTTTAGATGCATATCACGAGGAGGATAAATCTTCCATTAACGTGCAGCTTTTTAATGTTGACAATTCATATCCAGTTTTCAAAAGGTTTATATTAGTATTTATTTATAGTTTCATATTTGATATTTATCGTGAATCGGTACTAATTTTGTTTATGGATGAAAAGAAATACTATACGTACAACGCGAAAGTTTGGCTCAATGTTTTGGCACAGTTTGGTCTCAGAAATTGAATAAATGTCAGATGAAGTTACAGTTGTGTAAATTAACTTCACTAAGCATCATGTTTGCTGGTATTTAGTCCAATAATAAAAAAGGGGCCTTATAACTTAGATGAAATTATAACAATATTTCCGAAAATAATGTATTGTAAAAATCACGGAATTTTCATTCATAAATAAAAGCAACGTTTGTGAAGAAAATATACAGTATGTACATGAAAGTTTTCTCCAAAACCACCAAATAACAAACATAACTGATGATGAAATTTCTTGGATGTTTCAGCCCAAAACGAATGCATCAATGGTAAATTCACTTTTGAACGAACAACGGGCGTTACCGTGCCAACCTCCCATTTTCTCTTTAGCGAACTTCATAGGGTGCAAACCAAGGAAAATGCCACGTGGCATTACGAATGCCACGATCTGTGCAAGGCAACATCCAATTGTGGAGGCTTTTATGTCGATCACATTCAAGGGCACTGCCGCTTGCTTCCTGGGCCTATGCTTTCACCAGACGACATAAAACTGACATTTCAACCATACACGGGAAGTTATTTTGAAAAAATATGCCTTCAAGGTGGGTGTTATCTCATTTTAACCGGCTTGTTCAATGGTCAAATTACGAAAGTATTTGTTAGCCCATATTCGAATCATCTAGCTATATCATACCATACAGTCACGTACTGATGGAAACGAACAAGTACTACATGTAGTATAACATCAATGAGGAAATTCGCCATATTTCCAATATTTTCATAAATGCAAGCAGCATGTCCCCTGTCTTGAAACTTAATATTTATTGAAACTTCGTTTCCAACTGAGTAACCTGTTTTCGTTTAAAGCGTTGTATGCCGTGAGCATATGGAATCGTATAAAATATTGTTTATTGATCTACAGCACCGCTGGCGTGTCAAAAACAATGGGCATTTGACCGTGTCGTAGGCATGGAGCTACTAGACCACGATGACAAAATCGTGGAAAATATTGCCTCCAAATCGGATTGCCAACAAAAATGTTTACAAGAGTCAGAATTTGCGTGTCGGTCAGCCGAATACAATTACGTAAAAAAAAGATGCAATCTAAGCAAGAGCGATCGAAGAAGTGCACCAAAGGCATTTCAAAATTCAGGAGAAAATGTGGATTACTTCGAGAATCAATGCATCAAAGGTAAGTAACCTTGATTTTGATGCTTAACGAGCCAAATAATTTCATGGAGAGCGCCAGCCTCAGCGTCTGGTTACGGTCATCTTACTGTATATCTTTCCAGAGTTATAAAAATAGGATATAAATTTACAGCCGCAACGTTAAGTAAAATAAAAATTATTTTGAGCCACAAAGCCTCTAAAAACTAAAGGGCATGTTCAACCTAGTGAATCTTTTTAATTGCAAAGGTGTAACCATTCGTTGTTTATGGACGGTGAGACTTGCATTTCTGGCCACAAATTTCGGCCTTTTAATTGCAAGCCGCGGTGGTCGCCTTTGTCGACGATCTCAGCAAAAGCTGTAATGATCGGATATTAGGAACTAAAAGTGAAAACTCGCCGAGTTCATCGGTGAAAAAAAAACAACCACAACCCTATACGACTAAACCAATTACCGGCAGTTATAGTGACACATTAATAACCCCTTGCAATGGAAAGTAAATTTAATGAGGCAATTATGCAGCCCAAATGGCAGATCTGATCTGATGTTTGCGCACGCATGCTAGTCGTGTTTTGGAATTAATTAACGGACAAATTTGTATAGAGATTACACTCTTCATGAGAAAAAGAGTGAACGAATTTCACAGTTTTGTATTGTATTTTCCCATCTTGCAGAGCCCAGCAAGTGCATTTTCAATCGAAAACCAAGCACTTCCTTCCCATACACCATGGCTAAGGTCTCGACGAGCGTGGACGCAGTTAACTGCAGAGAAAAGTGCAAAGGTCACACTGACTTTGTGTGCAGAGCCTTCGTGTACAAGAGACGAAGCAAAGAGTGCCTTCTTAGTTCGGACGACAGATGGAGCATCGTGGCGAAAAGCTTCAGTCAATCCGATGATTCCGATTATTACGAAAGGACAGATTGTCTGGATGGTAAGACCACGTTGGATTTTCTTGAACCCACGCCATGTCAAATGACCTTTTCCAGACAACGAAATGAGCGCAATTCAGAGCGAAGAACTATTGCGATGGATAAATGGATTAGTTTTCTCAAATTGCTTGGCCAGCAAATCGTCCAACATTTGTCGAGTTGCAAGGCATCATAATCATTGTTTAGCACACGCTTTAACTGATTTTCTACTCTTAAAAAAATTCCAAAGTACCAATACGTGAACAGAAATTTGAGTTGACATTAGTTGTAATCATGGCGTGCAACAAGATTGAAGAGGACTTCCTCAAATCCTTACAGTCTTTACATTCTGGATTGCACTTAATTTTTATCTCAAATTCTGTCTTGGCTGTCACGATGGTCCCAAAACGCATTTTGTTACCATAACTACCATGCTTATCTGAAAAATCTATTTTGTAATTCATGCAGAAAAAATATACTGCGATTGACAAAAGTTTATGCGACTATCTCAAAATTTTGCTTAGTGAGGTTAAATATTAATGTTGTAGAGGGGAAGTTAATTATTAATATGCAAAAGTGTGAATAAATATCGCCAAAGGTTATTACACATTCTACAATAGTGAAGTACATCTTGAGAAATTTCAAGATAAGAACATGTTTTCAACTTCTAAAATAAAAGCAGAATTGGGTCCTTTGTCTTGTCACACAATGAACACGGCTTTGGTGAGCTTCTGTCTTACATCACCATAGACAACATTACGCCAAAACATTACGCGCAGATTCTATTCTAATAAGTTTAGCTCAATTTTTCTTTAACTAGATGATTTTCAAATTTTAATTTTAATCTTGTCATTCATGCGAAAACAAAGTAAGACGTTTGAAAATGCTCGTCTTCAAAAGAAATTAAGTAGAGGATATCGGGAAAAATGATAATCTAATATCATATTTAGCAAAGCCCCATTAAAATACTTTTAAGTCTACAGAAATTTACCAATTTTTTCCTTTTCCTTTCATGATGAAATGCAAGGGTGGTCTTAATTCCACGACAGCATTAGAATATTTTAACCCATCGTGCATATCAGATTTTTTTTAAGTTTTACTCAAGACATTTTTGTGAATAAAAAAACGTGGCAAATCTGTTGGCAAACATTCCCAAAGGCATGACTGTATAATATAGTGAGCACGCAAACTGCGAATTTAATCGAGGTACTTCATCACCAGTTGAACGTCAAGCGGTAACGCTATAAAAATATGCGAGAGAGGAAAAAAATAAATAAAAATCAGAATTGCATTCTGCGAAACTGCCTTTGGCATCTCGCGATAGGTCTACGTGAGGTAACAACTAAAAGCTTAGATCTGAAAGCAATCAGGCTAAGCACAAAACGACGACTGAATATACGTCTGACACATAAGCAATCAAAACTTGGCCTTCTTCAGTGTTTCCAACTCCAGACTGAAAAAATAATCAAGTTTTCAAAACTTTTATTTCTTTTGATTTTATATGCGTTCTTATTGTGAAACACTCTGTCGGCATTGCCTTTTGGGTAAAAATGAATACTTTTCTATACAATATAAACAACAAAGTATTCTCCACGGTCTATGTTCTCTCGACACTCAGCATTAGGGGTTTACATCGCTCCACAAACCATACTTTTCCATACAATAAATTCTCTTCAGGCCTGAACATTCATGCGTTTCGACACGAAACCATGTTTTAAGATGAATACGTGCATGCAAAAACCAATGCACCGAGTAAAGATAGCAATTTTGTGTCTGAAATATTGAACTTTCGTATCGTTTGTCACAGTTAAGATGAAATGCGATGCAACCAGCATGACGGCCATTTTGACATCGGAACATCCCTTCCAGGGGAAGATGTACGCCATGGCAAATCCCAATGAATGTTCAGCGGCAGGAAAGGATAATTCTAACCACGTGGAAATTACCCTACCCCTCAAGTCCCCACTGTGCTCAACTATAAACGAGGTGAGTGAAAACCTTCCGTACAATGGCCGTTGTTGCATGTCTTGTCTGCATAATTAATGACGGAATGCTGCCACGGCATAACCCAAAGCTGCTCTTCTGTTTGAAACACAATGTAGGGTAACGGCACTTACACGAACAGTATCATTGTTCAACATCATCCCAACATCTTAACGTCGTCTGACAGAAGGATCGATGTGGTGTGTGATTACGAAGAGCACAAAGTGAGATTAAAAGCCGGAAAGCAAATTGTGGAACCGTGAGTATATTACAACGCCCGAAAATTCACATATATCCCAAGTTATAACTCCACCGATGAATCATTCTTGTGGCATGTTTCTAAAGACACCGATGCTGTGCGAATTTCAAAACAGGACTTTCTGCTCAGGATAAAACACATTCATGTAATTTCAATGCATTCTTCTACAAAGCAGGAAAAACACGCTTAATGTTTTAAAATGGAAGAACGAACGAGAGTGATTCTAAGCATAAACTAATTGTAAAGTCAACGTAAAAGTTGTGCTTTAATATTAGCAAAACGTATTAGGCTGCCATGATGTGAAGCCCAACTTCTGGATGGAAAGGGAAGCTTTTACTACACGATGTGTTGTACATATTCATATCACTAAATTATTTCATTTATTTTATGCGATGCCATGGAATGTCTAAAATCAGTTTAAACCTACTAAACTGTTAGTAAAATCTGACTTCAAGTCACACGCCCTCCGTTAACATCTGCACCACATACTGTATTGCGGCACAGTATACAAATACATATACCAGTAAGTTGACTTCATGACGGTACTTTGAAAGAAATGTGGAAGCTAGGGATGCAGCGCCGCCTCGCGTTTCCTGAGTATGAACTCGCTGCATCGCATGTAAACCGATGCGTTGAATGTTAAACGATTACTAAAACAAAAATAGTAGCCTATTTAAAAATAAACGAACCTTTCATTATACATGTATTTGTTTCATATTTTAATATTTTTAACTGAAATTAATTACAACTTTATCGTTTTAATTAAACTTAGGATGTCAGAGTTCAATTGACTATCAAATACGTATATTTAAAAACAGGGCAATTGCACAAATTTGTCCAAACCATAAATATATACATGTACTGTAGATTTAAGAGAAGAATTATGCATCTTTTTGTATCATTCATAAAATAATTAGAAGTGTTCAAAGGTGGTGTATTACTACTTAAGAATGCATCTTTTCGTATCTTTCACGTAATTTAATTGCAACTGAACATCAAAAACTTTGTTAATTGAAAATCGAGTCCAGCAATAATTAAATAATGCGAAAGTCTAGTGAAATCTTGCTTATAACATTTTTTCTACTCTCCAATCACTTCACAAAATGTATTGAGTTAAATTACTTAAAACATTAATTTACAATTAAAAGCATTATACAATTATTGCACCTTAAAGAAATTTACTAATAATTTATATTTTTAATAATAATATTGCACCTTAAAGAAATTTACTAATAATTTATATTTTTAATAATAATATTAAAAAATTCATAATTATAATATATTTATAACACATCAAACAAATATTCTGTATATGGATTATAATGTATTACATGTACATATTTATAATTAGTCGTTATTATAATTTACTAGAACGCAATTTTTTTTAAATGCAAATTATATTTAAATGCAATTTATTAAACAACAGTTAACTGTCACAGTATTTAACATGCACTTTTTTTAAAATTAGATCATAAGCAATCAATGTGTTAGCTTCATTGAATGTATTGTATCCGTATGTTTCATTTAAAGCTGTGCCACTGTTCTTCGCGCTGTTACTTGTTAAATAAATTGCTTTGTACTAAAAAGTACAAATTATGTTATAAAACATAAAAACACGCAGTTTGGAATTCATATCAACGGTGAAATAACGTGCGCAGGAAATCGATTTCCTTAGCGATACTCAGTAAGCACCGCACGGCGCTGCTAACCTGCTTTCCACCATAAAATACCGCGAGTCCGCCTACTTGTATTTGTATACTGTGATTGCACATTACATGTGTATCCAATCTTGAAAGGTTAATCAAAAACAACAACCTACGCCACGTGGAATGTTAACCACTATCTTTGACAAACCATCATCACTTAATATACTCCAATTTATACGTATAGATTCAGGTAAAAAACTACATGTAGTAAAACTAAGCTGTTCATTATATTCTTGCAGAGAGGTAACGAACATCACCTCCGTCGTCACTGGAGTCGCCTTAACTCCTGATGTGCAACTAAGGTTAGTGGATGCCAGTGGCGAGGATGTAATCGGAGTCGACTTGGGCTCCAACGTCGTTTTGCGGGTAGAATTATTGGACGAAAGTAAGTTTCTGACTTCAAATGCAAAGTCTTTAGCAGTAGCTTGAATGAATCCGTATGGCCATGGTGATGTGCGTGCATTTTATTTCATTCACTGCTATCTTTTAATAGAGATTTATGGTATCATGGCCTCTCAATTAATCGCACGCAGCGGGGACGATTTAGAAAATATGACATTAATCGATGATAGAGGGTGAGTAAACTGCTGTAAGAAATCTTCGAATGATTCAAGTCTTCTACTTCATAAAGATGCTAATTTGCCGTTCCATTCACTGCACCATTTCTGCAATAGTTGTCCTTTGGAGACGAGCGTGTTTCCGCCATTTCAACTGGTGCCAGGTTCGAAAAGCTTGGAAGCCCCCTTTCAGGCATTTCGCTTTACTTCTGACAGCACTGTCCGATTTCAAATCACGATCTCATTTTGCCTCAACGAGTGTAAACCGGTGAGTAAACGTGTCCCAATCACGCGCCTTTGGCTCTACGATTACCTGTCTATCCAGGTAAACGTTCACCGCAAACGCATAAAACGTAACCGTTTTTACATTGGCACGATGCGATTAACGATGTATGAAGAGAAAAGAGTTGAATGTTAAAGAGTCTGGAGTTGAACTGGTAATTGAATCGACTTCACTTGCTCGGTAGGAAACGTCAGGTACACCGTATTCTTTGCGTCACTACAACTTCAGACAAAAACTGGACCATCAACATGTTAAAATGTTGATAACGTTAGGTTATTATGGGGTGAAATGTTAGAATAAAATTAAACTTTATACTTTGATTTCGGTAGTTTCGAGCCCTTTATTGCGCAATTCGAATTGCTGACGGTTTGTATCCAGTGAACAATACATGTTATAGATGCATGTATTGTTGATGTCGTCCAACAGTGGCTGTTATTTACACAATACAAAATTATCGAAATAGTTGCATGCACTCGGTTTTGCGAATGCTGCCAACTTCGGGGATATTAAAACTGGATCTCATTTTCTCAATCGTAGAGTCAAGTGTTGAAAATCAGCATAGAAATGATTTTAAAGTTCCTATAATGCTATCCTCGTTGTTATTATTACACGATTTATACGTTTGACACGTTCAAGGATTATGGAAGAATGTGTCCAAAATGAGTCCCCCACAACAAGATTACAGTATTGATGACACATCAGAAATTCTTTTGAGTATCTGGTATTTTACCTCTTCCCGCTAACATTTATCTACAGCAATTGCCATTCTCTTGACTAGGCTCATTGCGATGCAAACGACGTGGGCAATGTGACGTCATACGGAAGAAAACGTCGTAACATAGAGGAAACTAGTGAAATGCACAAGGGTGACGTCCTATCAGACGTTGTGATGGAAGGCGCCATGTTTGTGAGGACGCGTTTGGAAAGGAGAGACATCGCAGAAATAATCCGGGACATTCCAGAATCTTCCGTTAGCTTAGCAGGCAAGATGAAAGTTATTTATGAGGGTTTCATAAACGCATCAATGCGTCCCATTATTTAACCGAAACACCCTTCATTCCAGGTTCTGGGCAAGAAAGCAACAAGTTTTGCACATCTTCCGTGGTTGTGATTGGGATGGGTGTGATGGCTGGCATCATTCAAATTGTCATCGTGTGCATTTGTGTCTTTTTAACGTGCGGACGAAGTGGCAGCAGTCCAAAAGCAACCATCTTTACCAAGGATCGTTGCGAAATTAACGGAACCCCATCACTGATTTGCACATCCAGTAAAATAGGACTTTGTGAGGCCGGATATCTTCATTAACACATCATGATAGTCACATAAAACGTTTTATTTGGGAAAAAAGCGGGAAAATATTGTCTTATATCAACATCATCGTAGTGTTCATTTTAATGTATGTTACCACTTAAAATTCATCCACTACTGTGAAGTGCATTCACAGACTTTCATTATTTTTAAGTCATACAACGATCTAGGTAAGTCACTTAGAAACCTAGAATGTGTCCATGGATTTGCAGATAAAAGGCACTGATCATGATCTTGAAAAATTGGGTAGATCGTAATAGATGTGGAATAGTACGAGTCACTTCAAATGTACACAGGGTGAACCGAAAACCTATTTCTATCAGAATATCATGATGCTTATATTGCATGTAACTGAATGTTCCATATCTGTTAGAAATTTCCCCAAAAGTTCATTTCCTTATAGAGAATGAGCAATCGCATCGAGGTTCTAGCCTCGCTAGCTGGTTTAAGGTGTTGGTATTTCGGTTAGTATCGAGTTCCAATTTTTTTTAATATATAGATGTGCGTTTTTGTTAATTTTGTTGTTCCTGTATAAGGCATAAGGTTACTTTATGGAAGGTTTTTGCAATTTTGAAAAGGTACCATATTATGGCTTTGTTTATTGATTGGAGATGGTCCTCTTGGATCCGGTCATCGTCTGTTGAGACTCATGTTTTTGAGTTTGGTTTGATGCATTGCTTTCAATTTTACGTGAGTACAGTGGAATTGGATATGGATCCAGGATGTTTTAGTCTTTTTGCATAGGGGACACAAGTCGGCCACTGTTGCTTGATTGCAACGGTGGCCAACGTATAGGTATAGGAATGGGGTTAACTAATTTGCGACCGTATAATCTCTAATAAAGCCAAAACAAGGATAAATTATGTTCAATTTTTCAAGAATCTTGTCCGCGCTATGTGTACAATGTAGTCTGACACGAATGTAAATATTATTCACACTCATTTCTTTTACCTTTAAGTGATATATGGTACACATATAGACTGCATAAAGCAAGTCTATTGAGGGGATTAACGCGTATGTTAATTGGAGAACTTCGCAATAATACTACTGAATAAAATATTCAATTTGAAACATTACTGACTTTTTAATTTTTTTTTAACTTTTCATTAATAGCGATATCTTCAGCAAATCAACCGGCAAATACGTGACACGAAGCTTACGTCACAAATACACATACATGCATGTACCATCGGAACTTTCAGAATTTAGGGACCATTCAAAAAAGACGTCCTCATGTAGGAAGTAGGGGGAGGGATAGATTGACTCCCGGACACAATGTGGACAGGGGAAGGAAGGGAGGGGATATGACCAACTCGGACGTCCACTTGATAAAAAAAATGCCAAATAAAATGGTTTCCCAAAGTAAAAGGGAAATTGGACGCAATATCGCATAGGTGATGTGTTATAAAATGCAAAAGTCAGTAAACAGGGTACCTGGATCCAGCACTGGAAAACCTGGAAAAGTCAGAGAACTTAAAAGCTTAGGGTCCATCTGCAAACTTTCAATTTTTTCCATAACAAATTTTCAAAATTTTCATTTTTCCGAGCTCATCTTTTACCATTTTTTCCACGTTTTCTCGAGGACAAATTTGCAAGAATTTCCAAGTTTTCCCGAGGACAAATTTGCAACATTTTTCACGTTTTCCCTAAGTACAACTCGTCAACATTTTCAACTGTTCTCGAGTACAGATTTGTAAACTTTTCAACAGTTTCCAAAGAGAAATTGGCAAAATTTAAACAGATTCTGAGGACAAATTGGCAAAATTCTTAACCTTTTTTAAAGAACAAAACTTACGTTTTCCGAGTACAAATTTTCAAAATTTTCAAAAGTTTTCGAATACAATTTTTTTAAAGTTTTGGACGTCCGAAGGATGGGGGAGGAGGGAGGGGTCCGGATTGACCGGAAACAAAACGGACAGGGGGTAGATGGAAATCCAAATTTGGGAAAATTTTGAGACCGTCCTTTTTTGAATGGCCTATACCAGTGTAATTGCCTACAACAAATCCATTCCTGTTCAATATTTTTGAATAAACGTTCATTATTATTATTAATATCAAATTTTAAAACCTATTATAAATTATTATTGAAGTTAAAAACTTGCCACATAAAAGTTATTTTATAATTGGTTATACATATTAATCGAAGTTAAAAGTCTTCGCCGCTGAAGAGAAATAAATCAATTATATTTCTTACTTCAATAAAATGTAATTGTTAATATTATTTCATGATGGTGGGTATAATGTACAAGTCTTGCCGTAACCAGACGTGGGGCAATGTACGTTGCGCTCGAAGTTTATAAGAAATGAACCATAAATTGAGCAAAATATTCTTACACGAGTTCAGCAATATTTTTTTAGGTTACGTTTTATGGCATCATTATTATTTCTAATAAGAGAATCATTGAGCACTTAGTTGGATCCTACTGAACACTAATGCACTTTTAGCGAAATTTAATTAAAAATGTTACTCGTAAACCGAATGGTCAGAAAGTAAGTTTCCATAAATTGCATCTACGAGTCATATACGGATGTTTTTTTTATAACACCTCACGTGTACAACATGGTTTACAGCAAGAACATTGATTAAATTATAATCCTGTTAAACATTACTTCTGACTGACAGGTTATCTATAAAAATCTCTGAACATTAATTGTATATTTCCAAAATAAATAACGATAGAAATAAAAGAATTATTTTGAAGAAAAATGTAAATGCCAAATACTGAATTCGCTGCTTTCGGATCGAAGCTTTTCTCAACATATTCGTTGCAAAAATTAAAGTATGATAGTCGTTTAATTTACCAGCAATTAGTTGTCCATTAACAACTTTTGCCAAACAAAACACACTTTTAGTAAGGCCATGAACCATTTAAATTCGACAAGTATTGATAAGAATGTTGCCACCAGAGATAGGAGTAACAAAGTAAAAACTTGCGGCATTGTATGACATTTTGGATATGTAATGTAACAAGTAAGAGGTTTATAGTTGCCATTTTGAAAGCTGAACAAGAGCTTATTACGGTTAATTATTGAAATCGGTTGTAAATACAGAAAGGACAATGTGTCAATAAACATGTCATGTACAAGTGTACAAAGAATGTATCCCATATTTTGAAATTCACCAAACCACAGACGAACTATTTACATGTAAATTATAAAACCTTGCATGTCCTCACCAGTGATGATTACTATTCAGTCTATAACTTATGCAAATTTCTCGAGTCATTATAAAAATAAAAAATAAATTCCACGTACATTAAAACATTTCACTGTCAGGTAATTAATTTGTCGGAAACCCTAAAAGCAATTACCGTTTTTTATACTGCCCCATTGTCTAATAAAATAAGCAGGAAAATAAACTGATTTTTTTATTATGAGGGTAAAAAACGTTTTCGGCTTTTTCTCAAAGAATAAAAAGCGGCCATTTGATAATAACGTTATCAAATAATGAGCAACACCTCGATGACTTTTAAAAAAGACTAATTACCATAAATACGTTCAAGCCAGCCTTAACAATGAAATAAGCGTGCCTGTGTAGCACAGGTCATCGTATAGAAAAGGATGCGTCAGTAACTTCATTAACTTCGTTAATTGGCCAAAGAAATCATCAGAATATTTCTTTAAAGTGTAAGAAAGTAAATTGACCGAGCTAATTCATAACGAAAATATGAACATATTCGAATAATTCAAAGTATACATTATGTTGCGATTGTTAGTTATGGTACAAGGCAATTTGCTGTAGTTACATGTAATGAGTATAGCCATTTTGCTCTCTAAACTTTTGTACAACGATAACATCTTGATAGTAGACGGTGGCTTCCAAGAGAAAACAAAAATCCAACGGCCTCTTGTTCCACTTTGCATTAATAATTAAAACTTTCGCCATTAAAAAAACCTGTTACATCTTTCGTCGAGAACAACCAACAGAAAAATTCCATATCCATGCATACACAAAAACTTAAGGAATGTATTGATAAGCAGAAGGCTACTGCGTCCATGATTGCCATTTACTCCCTACAGTGTTTTGCATGCAAGTGTCAAAATATCTTTCCGTGTGCTTTGATCATTTCTTACAAGAAGGAAATGTTGACTCGGCGAATCTGTTTGTACATTTCTCCCAGAAATCAATTAGCTTTTTATGTTGCACAATGTAGTCTTTTAATGCATTCTTCAGGTGCAAACCCCATTTATAAAGTTCAACTATCAAATGAGTAAAAAAAACTCCCTCTGGGCTTTACCATAAGCCTTATAAAATTGTGTGAGGATATACCAGGCAAGTTCATTGCCTTAAAATTCGTACATTACAAGAAACATTTGAATGTCCAACTACTATGCAATTAAATAATATTATTGCCGGTATTCTTATAGCTCGACCGCAGCGAGCACCTGATACTGTAATAGGATTGCAAAAATACATCGTTCCTAGATATTTTAGATAATGTTTTAATAAATCATTTATCAAAAATGAATACTACATGCATTAAAATATTACTTCCAATACTGTTGTTATTTATTTTTGTTTAACATGTTTTGAAACTTCGCATTATGCATTCAAACTTTCTCCCAAGTTTTATACCATATTGAATGTAAGGTAATTACGGGGAGCGCCATTAATGATTATATAGTATTTTATTACCCACCATAAACATGATAAAGGGCGAAGTTCTCGTTTAATCCACGTTCGATCTACTGCAATCCTAAATTATGCACCTGCATTAATTAAGTATTCGACAGGAGGCGTTTACACGCGAGCTTATAAACTAAGCTTCTCCAATCAGCAAGACTATAAGGTAGGAAATATTTGAAAATTTTCGAAAGTTATCATTTCTTTCCCTCAGATGAGCAAAATTTCTTGGACATTTCACGCTTCTCCGGTCACTGACCAGATGACAACTGGCAAGAACGCTTTCCTTTTTTCTCATACTACGAATACCCCCCGCCAAATTTACCAATCTCTGACTGACTGCGATGTCTTCGGTTCAATTGATTTCTTGACAAGGACCAGAGAAACGAAAGTGGGCATGGGTTAGGTATTTAGGGCTAGATATTCATGAGGGTTACCAATTACCTCGAAATTGTGTTTCAGAGTTATTGCCACAGGAAGTTAGGCACAAAAAAGGCAATGCAATAACAATAGCTCCAATTGCAGCCTTATGGAAGCTCATCAGGCAATCCCACATCCCAGGCCATCAGAAATAAACAGCAGACAACCGGAACGATGTACTGCTGCACATAATAGTGACTATATTCAGCTCAAAATCCGCTTTAGGCAGAGAAGCACAATCTTTAGCGAATCAAAAGTCTTCAATTATATCTGACGGTCTTAACATGACGGCCGCGTAGCGCCAATGGCGGAAATTCGTGTAAATGCAACCATGACAGCATTGTGTATAAATTAAGCGCACCTTATAAACAACTTCAAGTCAAACAAATGGTATTTGTTTATTTGCCTAACCCATGAAACCTGACTTCTTGGACTTTCTCCTTTCGGCAATTTCCATTATTTCATAAACTTGAAACGGGGTGGTGCATAAGAAGGTTTCTTTTAAGGGGTTAAAATCTACGCTCTGCTTCTTCGACAAATCGTAAATCGAAGCCCACCGCGTGGTCATCATTGAAATAACCCACAATTCAGACCATGATTGGCAGTTTATAGACCATATCTCTTAAAGTTATGATCTGCAATGACCATTATCCAAATTGCTTGTCAGTCGATGATATCTTTAAGAGCAGCATGCATAATCGAGCGACATTTGCAGCGTTGCAAGGTTCTATTGAAGCATCTCCGATTTGATGGATGATTCTACTACTTTTTCCATCCCTCAACATATCTATGAAGGGTTTAATTTCAGGTTCTGTATTGCCATAAACTACATAATGATTCATATAAAACTGACGCTTATCCTAAAAACATGAGTTTTATATGAATCATCTTTCATTGGCTCAGCAAAGGCAAATAACTGTTGAGTAATACTAGACGAAATGTAACTTTATCTTGATTAATTTGGATTATTTTTTAAGCTTTTTAATAAAGCAAAAACTTTTTTTTAAGCTTTTTAATAAAGCAAAAACTCGAGAATGTGAAATTGTCTGAACTAATTACAATTTTGTTGAAAAAACAAGTGCAGATCACCATGTCTTCTTGCTCTCATTGTGCAAACTTATTACGCCATCTGTTGGTGTCTGGGAAAGAAAAGCCAATGCATTCCTCATGCATTCACTCTTTCGAGATTATAATCAGAACACTCCATCGCTACGAAAAGTCTTGGAGATAAGAAGAGTCATCGCATCATTACAATTAAGTGTCCTGTTTGGCCAAGGGACTAACGACCCACAATCATGGCAAAATGAGAGCCACGTAAAATGACAGTATATATCAGCACGATTGAGTGCCTATGCAATCACGTCATGCCCATACATTTGTCCATTGCATATACTTGTAAGTGGGCGCTGTTTAATCAATTGTCGACCAGTGACATACAGTGTACCTATTTGTACTATTAAGTACCAAAAAATTTGAGATAAGATGTGTCACTGGTCGACAGTTGATAAACAACGGCCACTTATAGTATATGCAATGTGCTCGCTGCGTTTGCATAATTAGCAGTGATAATATGCTTGGTTGAACTCAGCTGTAAGTAATGTGACACAAACTTCATTTTAACGATCCATGGTGAAAACAACCGCAAGACATCACCGAAGTACCACCGTTGCCCCAGGCTCGAAATTGCTATGGTTAATGCCAGTTAATGAACTCACTTTGATGTCACACTGCGTTTCACCATGAATGTTGGACTATAAAGGGAACTGGGCATCAAGGTCTGTTATTATGTTATTGGAATTCCTCTTGCATACCAAGGTTCCCACCATCATCGCCTTTATTCGAGGTAATTTCTTTCTTAAACTGCTATCTGTAAAACGTAGGAAAAAAAAACACAATCACGAGAGAAAGTGTTTTTTTTATTTTTTTTAAGTATCTCATCCCAAGAATTCTTCTATTATAACGGAATTCGTGACTCACTGAACCGCTTTAGACTAGGTTATGAAAAAACTGCGTCCCCATTTGCCTAACAAATTTCAGGGTTAAATTCGTTCGCTCGCATAAAACAGATTTCTCTGTAGATAAATCTTTCAGTTTCTCGAATTAATGTAACTGCTGGCTTGAATTACATCTGAGAACGATAAAAATATCGCTCCATGTTCGCATATAATGCGCTTATGGCGCAAAAATAATTGGCCAACAAATTTACTTTATTCTTTGCGGGAGGTATTTTTATTATTACGATTTTATTATTCATAGCGTATTATTATGAAAACCGCGGATGGCTATAATTAATAATGCAAATATTTTAACAACACAGTAGTTGATAAAATATGGTAAAATATACCACCTGAATGTAATTTAATGAAGATCAAGAATACTGCCCAGCATATTTTGTTTGGGTCGTTATAGTTCCTCAAAAATTAAAAGTACAGAGCAAAAAAAGAAACCAACTTCTACATTAACATGTACATTATTGTATCTGACCAAATACATTATAAAGGTTAGCACAAATTAAAAATGCTGCACACATTCAAAATTGATACAAAAAATACTGAAGTTATGGGCATTCACATCGCATGTTTCTATATGTAATTTTAAAAAAAAATTCACATACACAAATAATATAATGATGACGTCAACATATCTTCTCTCAGAACTGCAACAAAGAATCACTAAAGCAGTTGCTAAAGTTTCTAAGGATATGCTGGCAAAATTATGGGATGAAATAGACTACCGCCTCGATATTTCATGGTGTCCATGGTGTCTAATTCATCTTTTAAGTTAAAGATGCTCAATGTGCGTAACCTTGGTCATCGACATACTGTATATCAAGGCGGTAGTCCAATTATCCCAAACTTTTGACAACAAATTCTTAGTAACTTAAGCTTTAGTGATTTTCGCATTGCAGTTCTGTGAGAAGGTTTGTTGGCGTCAGAATTGTGCGTGTGAAAAACACTTTGTGAGTTTACTTACATAAAAGTGCGACGTGAATGCATATAAGTTCAATATTTCTGAATTCAAATTTGGAAGTATTTGAATATTCGGAAGTATTGTAGAGAGACCAGTACGAATGTGCAAATGCCGTGGCTATAGGGAAATATAGATTGCTAACAAATGCTACCAATAAAAGAAACAAAAGCTAAGCATAATTTATGTACATGTGAATACTGGACAATTGTGCTTAGCTTTTGGACTTACATGAAGGCCTAAGTGTATTAGCTAAACTTGATTCAATATACGCCGAACTGAATTGAATACCGTTTCCCATAACATACATCATTCATTTTTTATCTAATAATAGTTGGCAAAAAATAGTTATTTTATCACAATTATTTTACAGAAAAATATCCAATTGCGAATCCCAATTAGTATTTTAGCCTAGCTGCACCTATTTTGTATATGGCAATCCATGATCCAGCCAGCAGTTATTTTATTTTTGTGTTTCTGCTTTGATCTTTCTACTTTAAAAGTAAGTGCATAATCCATCATTTATGTATGATTTATTCACAACTCAACCAAAGATCTTTATCTATGCCCGACTATCACAGCAAGTGCGATTAAACCTCCTTGTTTCGTTGCAGATTTAATGTTTCCATACACTTCATCTATTTATGCATTTAAAAAAAAAAAAAAAAAAAAACATGTGCTGCGTTTGTCAAGTAGATAAATCCCATTCATTTTCTTAGCAGTTGAAAGTGTTCGCTCCCACAGAACCGTGAACGATTTCATGAATTGGCGTTCGATATAATTTAGTGCTTCAATATTAGGATCCGAAATGGTTTTAAAGACGCAGGGGGTAATATGCGGTCAACAACCCTCCATGTATCATTTTGTATAACGATATTTCAATCATTATCTAATATTTGAAAAAAATTCTGTAAAAATGCTTTCCAATTTGTCAGTGTAACGTTAAAAAAAATATTAACATATAATGAAACTATAACTCTTGATAAAAATATATTTCAGTCTACCTTCGTTGATTTAAGAACTGCAAAGGAATAGCGTACACCGTATCTGATGACGATGTTCATATCTAAGAAATTAAATTCTTCTACCAGAAAAAAAATATTGTTTTAAAAGCAATAAAATATAATAACTAGAACTATAGATAAGTCAGCGAACCGCGATGATAAGAATTGAGAAAAGTACATGCTCGAATAAAAGATAATTGATGAGTGAAACTTTTGGTAGCATATGAATTATCAAAAAATATACGAAAAACATAATTGCCCATCTCTGCTTTTACTAAATGTTTCCTACACTTGAGTGGTTGTTGGATCATCCATATCAAATGCTGCAAGGGTGCTTGGGAAGGGCAATTTATACGTTCACATAATAAAGGTCGAAAACCTTGATCAAATATGTTGGTATAAAATAAACTCGTTTTTGCAATTCATATAAGAAAAATTAAAATATGGAAATACAATACTATTTCCATATTTTAATTTGTCTGCAAGAATTATTTTTATAAAGAAAATGTCCCATAATGCTTATAGAAGGAACTTATACAAATGGAAACAATGCATTGTTAAATGCGCCTTATAGGATGTACATGAAATCATTACCCTTATAAGTTAAAAAATTGTGAGCACACTTATAATAAATGGCAAACTTTTTTAAGTTTAAATAATATAAAAAGAAACCGTTACATTACATATTAAGCTAGAATGTTTACATTAAAGGTCCCCAAAGATCATAATTCACAAGTGGGGAATGTTTAATGATTGTTTGAACATTTTTTTAAAATTCATTTAACAGGTTCAGAAATACCATTTCTTTTATCTTTCTGAGCATTTTTCCCTTTTCATTAAGACAAATTCTCTAGAGGGAGCCAAGAACCGCTATTTGTTATTCACCGAATAATAATGTTCTGTAGGCTCGTTTACCCTTGACATTGAAACCAACTTTCAAAAAGGACAATGTCAGGGAAATCTAAAAAAAAGTCCACAGTACATTGAACAGAAGAGCGTGCATGCATACTGAATAGGGAAACCGCAATTCTCGCATACTTACTGGAAACAAGAAAGTTCTTAAAAGTGACTTTAAATACCCAAAGGAAGTGGCAACTAGATTAACTCATTACATGCGATGAATATGTTGCAAATCTACGCGTTTCTATCCAACCCATGATTGGACGGTGAAAGTAGTTTGCATTTGGTAAATTGCATGTTTAAGTTCAACTTATCAAGTCAATTTACATTAGTTTGATATTTCATACCGTCATATATCCTGTATGTTCGATGCGGTTACGGTATCCGAACATTTGGAAAGAAAGGTCATGCCTGATTGCAGTTTTGAGTTGCTTTATATAGCAATTAATTCTTCATGCTCAGGAGAATAAAAATTTAAACTTTAAAAGCAACAACTTATGAAAGTTTAAATTTTTTGAACACTTGAGAATGTTAGTATTTTCTCAAATTTCATTGCTTTCAAGTTCCAAGATTTAACCATGGAGAAAAATTAGCTTTGTCTTGCTCAGAATTAAATCAGCAATTCTGTAGTAATGAAGAAGTAATTATTGCATAATATTGTAATACATTTCCTTGTTAATGGACTTTTGAGAGAATTTTTTTAATCTAAATAGTTAGTAAAACATCACATTTTTTTGTGCTGCCTTGGTTTCGCCAAAACCTGTAAGCTAAATTAAAATACCTGGTTTTACTTTTCTGGCGTCAGTCAGACATGCTACATACATGCACACATGATATTAAATATTTTCCTGGTAATTAAATATGAATTTAGCTAGATTTCAAAAAGCATTGCAATATTCGAGTCGTGTGATTCCAAGAAGGCACTGCCAAAACAGGAAATAGTGAAATCAACATGAGTTACCAAAGAGTTTACGCGGAGGTCAATTTGTGTGGGTGAGTTCTGAAATAAGTTGTAGGTCTACGTATAAGACGATTAAAATGCCTGCATATTTCAAGCAACTTTTTTTCACATAGTCATATCCATAAAGGATTACAGTTATAGCATGTTGAATTTAATTTGTATACAAATAAGAGAAAATATTTCTACAAAGGTCAAGCAGGTAGGCCTGCAAGTTTTGTTTCAAGTACATGCCGGTAGCAATGAGAAATGTTTCAAAAAGGTTACTTCCTCGAAATCAGCAAGTTTCCATGCATTTCGGGGGGATGAAGACAACTTCCTCTATAATAAATCCATGTAGTTGTAATTTTTGACAAAACAACTGTAAGGTTCTAGAGATCACTGAGGTGGTAGCACAACAGGTTCACAATTTAAGGGTCAAGAACAGCGGTATTTGAGATTTAAGGAAGGTTTAACAATTCCTGACATTAAATATAAATTGCACAGAAAAAGAAGTACATCGTGACGTTTGACATTGTCCATAACTACGTGTATTTTCAATTGTATATATACTGTTGAGATACGTATATAAGATCTTGGCAAGCTGTCTCGCGTTAAAAATTACTTTCACTTACAGTAAAAATAAAACCACAAACACGTATTATTTTAAAAACAACCTGCAGTATTTCCCAAAGATTGAAAATATATACGAATGGCAAAAATACATCCAGTATATACAGTAGTGATTAGTTTTTAAACATGTCTTACGAAGTTTTTGGCGATATGAGAAAAGTACTCTTTTTATTTTTTGTTCAAATAAATTATGTCCAGACAGTATGGCTTTACTATCTGCTTGGTATCGTTCGCGTATAATTTAAATATATACTGTATTACACGATAATAATATTCTAAACATATTACTTGTATAATTATCAAGTGGAACGTATATCTAGATTTAGTATCACAAATTTACAACAGACCAAACGAATATATATATATTAAGTAAGATTTAAAATGCTAGTGAAATTCTTATATATACACATTCGATGCATGATCGCCATTCACTTATATTTAAGATCTGTGCAAAGATTCCAAAGTTAATCTCACTTTCATTGAACACAATTTCCTGGCTAACTTCAGTTTTTTAACTTCAGTTCTGGCTAACTTCAGTATAACATAAGTTCATCGTTTAATTTCATATCTCCTCTTAGCTAGCTCTGAAAGCCCTGATGAGGAAAATTTAAATAAGGTGGAATATATCATCACTCGATGCATTTATTATACTAAACTTCTACTGCATGAAACATTGATAACAGGAATAGGAAGAAAACGTAACATTGTAATGTCGTCCCAGATAATTCTGTAAATTGTCTTTTGGGGAGGGGGACGCTAACATCGGACAGTCATGATTCGTAAACCAAATAGCAGACGGCTGATTCTGCAGTTCACTTCTTGAAACAAGACTGTTATGAAGTGAACGCGATGCAGAAGTTAATGGGAGGGCTCCAGCCAATAATAGAGGTGGTGTTTTCGAGCTTCTTAATTTGCAGCAACCCCTTTTTCTTTCACCTGAAGCATTTTGGTATTTCATGATCGTCCGCACATTCACCTCATGCCACTTATTTCGGTGGCCCTGCCTCCACGCTGGGTTAGCGTCAGGCAGACCACCATTCATGCTTCTCTCCAGCAGCATTTCTTGTTTCCCATTCCGTCCATCGAGTTCTCGCGTTTTTATTTTGATTTTTTTCCTTTGGCAATACCCCATACAATGAAATAGAGGGGATGTTCGAGCCATGCAGTTTGAGAAAAGATTCTCTTTGGATGAACAAACAGCTCGTGTTATGCTATGACGGGGGGTGGTCACCAGTGATGAGGTGCTGACCAGTAGAGAAAAAAATAGCCTGCAAATTAAAGCGCGAACAAACATCCGCCTCACTGGTCATTTGCATTGGCCCCTCTTGTCACCGGGGCTGACCACGTTGAATTTGGAGAGGAGACAAACACCCCTCGTTCCATACAAACTTTTAAAAAGTGAGCAGGGACAACGGAACGGTAAATGGGGGAATTTCTCGACAAACGAGTACCAGTTTAAAGTTCATCAGTGATGACAGATGAAAACATGAAGTCAACCAGGCATGTTTGAGGATGGTTCGCAGAAGCTGCATCAGCAAAACCGACATTTGTGGAAATAATGCGAGGATTTCGTTTCTTTAGCGATTATCACCTGGCGGTAAGTAACACATTGATTTATTGATTGAAAGAGTTTAATTTTAAACTACACGCATACTTCAATCAAAATTGTCGATGAAATCCTTGCTGATAAAAAATGAGAAATGCAACCGCTTTTATGATTGTGCGATAGAAATCATGGCATGGCTTTCTCGTTGTGGTTTTTTGATTTGTTTCTTTTTTTCAAAAAATCCAATAATTTTACGAGTGCGCAGGCAGGACTCGATCATTTTGCTAACTCTGAGTGGTAAAACAAAAAAATCAGTCATGATAATGCCATGATCATGAGCTAGACCTGTTAATGACCTTCCAAAGTAATCTGACTGACCCATATACATGTACATGCATAGCGGGACCTGGGTGGTAATAGCAAACATTTATCGGATTAGCTTCCACGAGTTTTTCCAACATTTACCAGTTCTCTTTCACTCGTTTTAAATAACTTTCTTTTCAATGTATAGATTGCAGCAATGAACCGATTAAAACAACTTCTATTTGTTGCGTGTTTATTGTGCTGTTCGTTGAAAACCGTTGAAGGTAAGTCGTTTTTCTCAACGCGATATACAAAAGAATGAGAAAACTGTTTCTTTGAATGTTCCTGTCAAATTTAAAAGTACTGTAGTACTTTTTAGTTTTTCTGTTTATTACTATTACATGTACGTTTCAATCTTGTGGGGGAAAAAAGCTTAATATATACAATAGTCAAAACATGTATAGTTATAGCCAATGTTTTGTATCAGGGTCAAAACTAACTGTATTCGTGTCAAGTGTATAAGAACACATAATGTGGTACATCATTTTGGTAGAAATGGCTACAGATCAATCATATTTCTATCAATACACAATGTACTGACGGAAATTGAGCGATAGATATTTTAGCAATGACTAATTATTAAGTGACAAAGTCTGTACTATTACGACATTAGCCGCTGTCATGATTAATTATCCATCATCCGTATTATGTGATATCATGTTCAGTGTGTGCATCCAGCGTTGTTTGAAAAAGAAACTGAAATTTGGTAGTAAAAACTGTAGACCGGTTGAAGTAAATAATCAGCCGCTGCAATTTGGTTTATTGCTCCTGGATTGATGGTAATTATTAGACCTACCCGGAAAAGAAACAACACGAGTTTTTTTTTTTTTTGCATCATACATAATTAATTTGACATCCGCTTGCATTTCGAAATGAATGGCTTTTTTAATTGGACGAGTAAACATTAGTTTCCCTTTCCTTAAGCTCGTGGCCATTGACAGGAGATAAAAAATTACCTCAAATGATAATTTTGCTAATCTGCCGCAGCATAACGCTTTATCCTGGCAGGGTCAATGCGAATACGTTAGTTCAACGTCATTATCCCTGAGGCTACTCTAATCACTGCTACCTTGACATTACATGTACTCCATCTCATTTTCTTAATTGGAATTAAAGCTGTATAAATTAAGAAATGTTAAGCAAACTATTTACTAAGTATAACGATGCACAGAGGCACGGTTAAATAAAACTACGGTATAATAAATGGTATCTCGATCACTTCAGGATTCCACTTAAGGGGATGTACTATCCATTAAGGAGAAAAGGTTCCTCCATACCTGCAATGCTATACAGTATACGTGTACTTTACACAAGTATTATTTTGAAGCCAAAAATTAATATTTTTTTCGAAAATAAAAAAGTGTTCCACCATCCTTAATATTTTTTCCAGGCCGTTGTTTAATTTGTTTACTCTAAAATTGAAATTGTTTGAACTAAATATACATGTACAGTGTATGTGCATGGCCATCTAATTCATACTTATTTCAAAAAATAAATTTACTGAGTTAACTGTGAAATTTAAAGAAAAACAAATGAAATAATGACCTGGAAAAAAAACAATGATGGAGGGACACATTTTTATTAATTTTAATTTAGTATTTTTTACAAAAGTTTGATTTTTGGTCCCATATGTTAAGAAACATTTTTGAGGAATTCATGTAAAAAAATTATCAAAGTTGAAATTATTTTTCATACCTCGTAAGCAGTGTGAGAATAATCTTAATAAATCAAATTTAGGAATTTGACGGTACTAAAAATGTCATGTATTAAGAGTAATATTTAAGGGGATAGCGCAGGCAATGTAACATTTTCAAATGTGAAACCTTAAATTAAAAATCCATGTATGAAAGTATAAAAATACATCAATGTGGAATTTGTTTTGTAATATTACCAAGACTTTCCGCATCTCTTGAAAAGTTCAAAAAATATTAATTATCTTCCGTTGAGTTTCTATTCAAAATGTAAACATAGATAAAATTCAAAAGCGGCATTCCTTAATGAATTAATTAAACATGTACTTTTTATAGCTAAAGAAGACAATTTTTAAATTCTTTGAACTCGTGAAGAAAATTGTGTTGATATTACATTGATGTACATTATGAAGTCCAATAGTGCCGCAAATTAGCTATTGTAGGTGGCGTATACACGGAAAGCTCACATCAAAAGTGAATTTCTTATTAATTAGTCAATAACTGTTTTTTCCCTTTATTTTGGAATAGAAAAAAATGACTTCGTAATGGAATGAACTAAGGGTAAGAGCACGTTAGTGTTCAAGGACACTTTTAATTGCTAACGTGCTCCCACCCTTACAGTGGACATGTAAAAATGCCGATTTCATTCAGATGCACGTAACACGTGACTGTCATTCATTGTATGGGCGAAACGTACCAGGAGACATTCTTTCAGTCGATGATTTGTTGAAAAAAACCAAACAAGTGATACTGTATATCCTGCATCATTTGTAACTCTGAATAAGGTGCATTTCAAAATCATTAAAACTTTACGGTTAATCAGTAAATGTATATTGTACACCCATTTCTCAGTTGCATGAAGTGAGTCATTTACACTTTTTCATCACTGATATTTGAAACGGAAAAGATAAATGTCCGCTCTTTTATAAAAACTGCTCCCTGACATACGGAATACCGAAAACTAAGCGACACTGTTTTTAAGCGACTGGAAACAAGTTCAACGTGCTCCTACCCTAATACAGTATACCTATTTCAGAATTGTTGCTCGCGTCTTGAAATGCTTTGGAATTTTATATAATTATATAGGAAAACGACCAAATTTAATTAACAACTTCACGTGCAATAGAGTGAACATCAATGTTTAATTAACCCAAATATGGCGGCCAAAATGTCTGCGTTTTTCAGACTTCATGTACTTTCCCCCATCAAACCCTATGGCTGTGCTGCTTGAGTGCATCCTGCAGGTGCATCGAGTCCATGGCGTTAAACGAAAAGGGATAATTACGTTAAATAACGATGGGGTTATTTAACAGTAAGCATATCCAAAAAGCGTGAAAGCAAAATTTCTCGAGGGTAAAAGTTGTACGGACTGTCAATTAGGTATTCGAGTTAATCATGAGAGAACGGGTAATCGATGGGGGAGCACTGCAGTGCTCCGAGCGAGTTATCTCAGACGAACTTGTTTAGAAAAACTACCATCTTGACAAAAGAAATTCTTTCCTGGCAAAATAATATTCGCTTTCTCCATCCAATGCTACCTGTATTTCAAGCTAAAACGATGGCAAACTTCTTAAGTCAACGAGTTAGCTTTTTCGCTGTTGTTACATCCTACCGTAAACATCCCCGTGGGTCATCGAGCAAAGATAAACATGAAAAGCATATTAAAATTAATAATTACGCTTGTATAAATTTCGTACTTTTCCACGAAAGGTGAATAAACCGTGCACGAATTGTAATGACGCTGTATACTGTATGAAGTTCTTTCAAATTTGTCATATACACTGTACAGTGTATGATATCAAAACCTAACCACGGTAAACAAAAACGCCCCAAGTCCAAAGCCATGAAGTAACTTACGTCGTTTTTATTAACTCACTTTGCAAATAATTATTGCATCATGGAATAATATCAATTTCTTTTGCATGCAGGTCAATGTGAAACTGGTGATGAAGCTTTTATTTTGGGGACCAACCTGATCCTAAACGCCACCCATTTTTCAAAATCATCGGGTTTGACACTACAAGAATGCGTCCAGACATGTCAAAGGTATCTCTCGTGCAAGTCCCTCGTATTTCAGCGCAATGACACCTCTACCATCTGTTACCTCTACGACACTTCCAACAACGAAGGGAATTTACAAGAAACTCACCAATCTTCAAGCATGGTATCTTATTACATGGAGAAATTATGTTTGCGTGGTAAGGTGTATAATTCACAACATAGACCTTCGTGTATATATATGTACATGTACAAGCCTGATCCAGTGTCATTGTCTTAAAGGACAATGGAAATGAAATACCTAGTTGCCAATAAAACATCGTATAAACTTTACTTGCTATAGATTATATTTTAAATTACCAAAAAAAAGTCAAAACAGTATAAATTTATGAAGACAGTTCAACTGTGTAGTCCATATAGCCAGATTGAAATTGAAGTATCGCTAATGAAATATAGCAGGATCATTACCATTCTGGTCTTGAAATAAAAAAAAAATCAGCAATTTGTTACCACTGGGAACATCGAAATAATAACAGGAACAAAAGCATGCGAGCAACTTCCAAAAAAAACACATTTGAAATCAGGTATCACAATAGCTGATATTGTTTCGCAGGAACGTGTGAAAAGCGTCTGTTTTCCTTGGAACTGGTTGTCGGTGGCGAATTGGACACATCGCCGAAAGACCACGTGCAAGTGCATAATTCGTCGAGGGGGCAGTGTCTGGAGAAATGCGTTTCAGAAAGTCGTTTCCCTTGTCGTTCGGCCACCTTCGACGTCCAGAGCGAACTCTGCATCCTCCATCGCCACGACCGCTACAGCAGAAGCACCAGATTCCGGCTCAGCGCCAACAAAAACAAGCTTTATTTTGACAATAACTGCGCTCTTCAGCCAGGTCGGTTGAGATGTTTGCAAGCGCGTGTCTTCATAAACTGCCTTTATTGGGTTTCTTTTTCCATTAAATCCGATTTTGCGCATCCATTTTCAGTTTTCAAAGGCACAACGGCAGAAGTCATTTTATTAGGGAATGCTCAACATCCGTACATTTTGGCGGAATATGACGGAAAATCGATGGGAGAATGTGGCCAGCTGTGTTTAAAAAGTCTTCAGTTTCCGTGTCGTTCGTTTCTTTATGGCAAAAAAGGTACCGTCAGCTACTGCGCTCTCAGCCATCAAAATCGGATCGGTCTGCTGCAAAACCCAAACAGCTTTTCGATAACGGAATCGCTGAACTATTATGAAATTGCCCAGAAACTAGATGGTAAGTACAGGGCCGGGCCACGGAAATAACAAAAATAAGAGTATTTGACCACTGAATGAATGTATTGTTTTCATATTAAAGTGTGCGATGCGGCAGACGTTCACTTTGAATTGATCAGCGGAGTTTACTTGGACGACAGTCCTTATAAGGTAATAAGTTCATTTTGGCCACTTTTTTTAAATAGGAAACCAAAGCTTGAAATGTCGAACGTTCATTTATCATTTCTGGTTACTGTCAATTTCAGGTGACGAATGATCTAGGTAAAGAACAATGCCTGGACCATTGCAAAAATGACCTTTTGTGTCATGCCGTAAGCATAAATCATCGGAGTCTGGCATGCGCCTATCATCAATTACGTAGTCGAAGCAGGACAAACGACAGCCTAAAATCCAACGCCACCTCAAACTTTTTTGAAAAAATTTGCCTACAGTCGAGTCAGTCTTGCTCTCACTTATGGGCATTCGAAAGAGTCAGAGGACGAAAACTCATTCTTCCAAGCTCGAGACAAGTGACCACTGCAGCCTACACCAAAGAGCAATGTTTGGCCACTTGCTTGGAGCAGACCGACTTTCTGTGTCAGTCAGCAGAGTATGACCAAAGGTTGAGCGAGTGTCATCTGAACTCATTAAACAGATTTTCCAACAATGAAAAAGTGCATAAAATCCAGCCGACCGCCAACACTGACAATTATTATTACGAGAACAACTGCTTACAAGGTATTTAAAAAAGTAGCGGAAATCGAAAAGTAAGCGTTGAACAAACAAGAGATATAGTCGTTTCAGAAGTGATTACAACTCAAAATTTTTCATTTTGATATAAATTAAATTTTAATTCATGGCCCAATTTTCTCGACTTAATACCGACGTAAACTACAAATTTACGAAGGTTTTTGAGTTGTACCACATCTGAAGCGTTGGTATGATATGATAAGTTATTCAATTAATACTAGAATTTGTGTTCGTTTAAAGAACCCAGAGGATTCTGCAACACGAAAACTCACAAGAAACTTCGTTTCATCAATCCTGACAAAATCGTCCACTCTGAAAATCTACACGATTGCAAGGCAGGATGTCTGAACGTTTCCAATTTCAACTGTCATTCATATTCCTACAACTCCGAAGCCAAAGAATGTTACTTGAGCCATCACAGCATCGCCACCGTTCCATACAATGGCATCCACACGGAAGCAAACATTGAAACTTACGAGTTCACCACATGTTATGACGGTACAAAATTGTTTTCAAATGAATGGATCAGTTATTGTATTCCTTGATTTCGGAACAAAACTAACCAATATGAATGTTTCCGCAATAGTTTCAGTTACATGCGAACCACATGTTATGAATGTGAACATAAGGACCAATGCCGCCTTTAATGGCAAAGTGTATGTGAGACATAAACCTGATTCCTGCCACGTAGACGTCGTCCAAAGCACAAACTTTTCATTTCCAATTTCACTATCTGGTCCGGAGTGTGCAACAGAAAACGAAGTAAGTTTATGTTTATGCATAAACTTTCTGAAAGATGAAAACACATTAGATATCCATGTATCTCATGTAAATATTATTCATCTCCATAGGGCGAAGGCAAGTTCTCCAACGTTATTGTTATTCAAAACAATGATCTGGTATTAACATCGATGGATAAAGCAATCGGCGTTCATTGCACCTATGAGTTGGGGAACAAAACCGAATATGCCATTTTGACAATCAAGCAAGTATCAAATTTAACAAATATTATGAATTAAATGATAATAATGTTAGCTAAAGATGAACTTCTGTTTTAGATAATTGCTTATTCGGATATAGTATTGGTATAGTTTCAGTATAGTTTTGGTGTTTTGCAAAGCATGTGTTAGAATGACAATCCCACATTTCTTAAAAATATATATGTGTATTTTTCTCTTATTAAATACCCAACGAAATAAACAAATTTAGCAAAGAAAATATTGCTGAAAATCTGATAAGCTTATAAATGATTCAGTGAAAAATATATAGGGATATAACTTGTCAGTTTCTTGTTTCTCATACAGAATGAAATATTTGGTCAGCGAGTTCATTCATGAGTAGAATATGGTAGACCATTTATAAAAATAACAATGGAGCAAAAATAATTCTGCAATGGAATAATTGTAACCTATTTCTGCACATTTTGAAATCAGAACAATTGGTATAACAAGCCCAATACGTAATATTCACCGCAGAAACTAATGACGCCGCATATATCAATGCCCCTGTTATAACATCCTCATTTCTACTGATTTCAGAAACATAACTTCTTTCGAAAAGTCGAGAGGTAGAGCAAGTCCGCCACAACTCACAATGAGGATTTTAGACACTGATGGAAATGATAAAACTACTGTGAAATTAGGCGAGCCTCTACGTGTGCAAGTGTCTGTGCCTGAGGAATGTAAATTACCATTCAATGATACATAACAATGAAGTGTTTAACGCGTTATTTGTATCGAGTCATATATGTATATATACATGTATTGCTTTTACAGCTGCTTATGGTATTTTTGTGCGTAACATGGTAGCAACAGATGCCACTGGAGGCAACAATCTCACACTAATAGACAGCAAAGGGTAAACTAGCCATATTTTAATAGAATCACTATACATGCACACCAAAATGAAGTGTGCACATCTCTGATTCTTTCTCTGTCATCAAACAGTTGTCCTGCAGAAGCTAAAATGATACGAGAAATGCGCAGAATTGATGGCCAAAGCAGAGCTTTAGAAAGTGTAATGGAAGCCTTCACCTTTACCGGGAGCAATGTACTGCGGATAGAAACCGATGTTGAAACATGTTTGGACCATTGCGATCCAGTAAGGAAAAGAGTGGATAATACGAAGTGTTCTGGTAAAGAAATATGCAGATCAACGCCAATTAACAGTGACAAAATACTTTTCAGGTTATGTGTCATGTGCCATCGGGTCGAAGCGATGATCAATTCTTGTCCGTAGAATCTCTGGGTCGTAAGAAAAGACAAACATCCAATGAAGGACACGTGTTCAAGCTTACCAAAAGTGTGGCAATACATTCGGAGAAATTCGGTGTTGGCCATGTTCAAAAAGTCGCGAATAAAGTGGATTCTGGTAAACGTTTGCCCTCAACAGTACCGCCTGCAGTATTTGATGATAGAGGTAAAATCATAAGCAGTAAGCACGTGTGGTAATTCCTAATTCAGAAAAGATTAGAGCATTTGGAAATGCTTGGATTTGCTCAGAGAATATACCTTCAAGAGCATGCATAAGCAACGGAAATACGAGTTTGGGCATTATATATATCAAAATGCACAGCATATGTAATTGAGATTAAAATAATTTATTCGATGCAAAATACCAATTAAATCAGGAAATAAATTTCAAAACAGAATGCCCCTGGAGACTTTCTTTGAGCATCTTAAAAATAAATTAAAAAGTAGCTATGGTCGTTTCTCACGAATTTGCACAACTTTTGTTTTTCTTTACAGAAGAATATGAATACTTCGAAGAGATGGCGCCAACGCCAACCAATGGCATTTCGATGTGCTTGGATTATTTCACGTTAACCATCAGTGGTTGCGCCTTTGTGTTCTTCCAGGTTATCCTGGTAACCATCTGCTGCGCGGCAAAACATCACCGAAGGAATAAAAAACGCAAGGAACAAGAGCTCCAACAACTGCAAAGGCATTCAGGAGAAAGTTGCGTTCAAAGCCAAAAATACGACGGCTTTAATCGCGTGTGCAATGGGGCCACCCACGAAACAACAATGACACAATGACAAGGAACGTTTTGATAGACAAACAATATTAAAAACGGATCAAAATCGTGTCAGCGATACATTGTTGTCACTGCTAAGACCACGGAACAGATTAGCACGGCTCACCCCACATAGACCAGAGACTAGTCAATGTTTGGTGAAAAAAACAGCATAATCGGAAGAAAAGCATTAGAAATCCTGAATTTGAACAATCACGGTGACGGGAAAAATAACAGCCTGAAGAAAAAATTCAATTGTTGTTGTTAGGAAACCATTCTTAAACTAGAAATACCGCTGCATGACAACAAAGATGCTTCTTTGTCAACCAAGTCATGCGCCTGTTTATGAATTTGCACGGTGGTGGAATTGCGCTCGATGCAAGTGATGCTGGTTCATTGCTACTTTTCTACACAATAAAATAATTAATTTAAGAATAAAAGAGTTTGTTGCTAAATTAAATTTTATCTTTTTTTATTTTCTAATTGAACCGTTGAGGCATTGGTTGCTATAGACTGGCACCCAGAGAAAATAATTAAGCTTAATCAAATTAGGCTTCGTGCACTTGTTCTTGATAAACTTCATTCGCAGCACTGTGCGCGTGTCAAATCAATCAAAAACATCAGCTAATATGACTGTATTAAAGATCCCCCCCCCCAAAAAAAGAAAACAAATAGAGCGTGCTGACATACAACGCACATGTATTAACTGCTGACCCTGTCCATGTCAATCGGAGCATATAACAAAATGTTAAAATTTAGAGCGCAAAATTTGAAAACTGCAATACTGCGTGTGTCATCGTATTACCATATTACTTCCAATTTTGTTAATTTGAGAATAAAAAATTCATTTTATAGACATGCAACAGAGATTGCTTCGTACAGACCGAATCGGTTAGTTTTCTTAGAAAATAGCGTTTATCAAGGCTTCCACCAGGCGGTGCTGTTGAAAAATTGCAGGGGAAAGTAATTGAAAATCCGAGCTGGCCAAAATCTGTTTAAAAATGTAATCGGCATGACGAATTTTTAAAGTAAATACAGTATAGAAATATTTGCAAAAAAATATTAAAAATCCATGCAGTGGGAATTCCCATAGCACATATACGAGCCATTTAAACGTGGCGTATATTTGCACGTTGCAAGAACTGCTTTGTGTTGTACATAATTTGTGCACATGAAAAGAATTTCAATTATAATTTTTTTCAAACCATAAGAGGTATGTTCGTCTTGCATTCTACAGTTAAAAGCTCAAGTGATAAATGAAAATTAAACAAAAATAAAACTACAGCATTTCATGCCATGTACAGTATACGTATATGCAAATCGTTCATATAATTTTGTATCAGTAAAATTAGATGTCATTCATATTTTAATATTAAAAACTACAGGAGTAAAGGGGTGTTGTGCCTTTTATCAATTCCGCCTATTTTCCTTGTTTTTTCCATTAATTTAAATCGTGCATTTTTATCGGAATGTGAACAACTAAAGAATGAAATGGGAAAAAAACAAAATGTGGGAAAACAATCAGCTTATGCCTAGTTTAATCTGGATGCAAATCTTTTCATTTTAGTGTTTCTAATGAATTACAAACTTCTTCTCACCAAGATCGTTCACACTCATTTTCTTACCTAGCCAGACAGGCTATGTTCTTTCCTGTACTTGAAAAGGAAACGTACAATGTATCGTACAATAAAGCGCAGCATTTAATTTGAAACATTTCGCAGGCCATTGCATGGCTTTTTTCTTCATTTCATCACAGTTTCAAAAAGATACATTTTCCCATGCGAATCAATTACATTTAAAGCAAATTTTTTTATAATCAGACCAATTAATTATCCCTATTCTTAAGATGATTTACTAGTCTAAGTTTTACTGCGCAAAACCTAAATAAAAACTTGTTTTAATTAAATGACAAGAGAACTAAGTGCATTATAAAATGATTTATCACGTACTTTCCCAGTTTACGAGTAACATTCTAATGTGATCGAAATACCAGTGACATATTACAATAATATATTACACTGACCTCCAGTGCAAATGCTCTTAAACATTAATTACTTCGATGAAGAATGCGCGTACTTTTATAAGTCCCAAGATGTAGAGTAAATCTCACGCAAAATATATTTACGGATTTATTTTTCCACAATAAAATAGTAGCGAAGTGTTCAAAAAGTGTCGGCAAATTACAAAAAAAAACAGCATAAATTGCACTGGCATATTAAATTCACCGTAATACAATTGTACTCGGCAGCAGAATTTCGGAGAATACTTTGAAAGTTCCTTATGATCGAGAGAATTAAGTGTAATTCGGGCGTTATTACGCACAAATAAAAACAGGAATAAAAAACTTCAACTACTCATTTGACCCTGTTGGAATTTTCAAGCTAGGTCTATCCATTGTAATACTCCATTTAAGAATTTCTAAAGCGAAACGCTTTTTTTAGTTTATGGGTAATCTCCCACAACAACGTGGAAAAAAGTAGAATATACGTCTCAGGATTATAGTTGAGGGAAAAGAACAGAAAAATACTGTACATACGCTTAAGCTAATATCCTTCTAAAAAAATTTCCACGTTTTCTAATGGCTATTTCTTCAAACTTTTTCAGGCGTGTACAATATGGGTTTCCATAAAAAGAAAATGTGCACCCTCGCCAAATGACAACACTTTCAGAGAAAAAGGCCATGAAAACTACGCCTACCCGACTATACATCAGTAGCACCAGCAGCCATAGGAATCACAGACAGTATTCAGCTACATTTCTTAAATTACATATAATTTTTTATCAAAAAAAACTTAGTTCTGCTTTTTTGATTTCACAATCTTTTTGCACCATATACTTTCTTACTTTCAAGTGCATGACCAATTTATTACACGTATATAAAGAAAGATGGTTCGTAACATATGGAAAACGAACAATGAACTCATTGCAAATTGAATGTTCAGGCATGCATGGCCTTCCGATCATGACCTATCTCCTGTACATGTATAAAATAGTGTGTTTGAAGGATGCGTTTTTTTCTTCATTAAATTATAATTACAAAAAAAATTGCAAAAGGGCGAGGTGAAGGTTATGAGTGATTCTTTTTCAGACGGTACATGCATACGTAAAACGTTTTAAGTTTAGAAAGTGAATCCGAAAACCGCATGTGCACGTTCAACCTTTAATGCATCGAATCTTACTTTTCTAAACGTTACATCTCAATAAATTTAATACGAGGTCTTTAAGGAAAATATACCACGATTAGAACTGCCAAAGTGCTTTTAAAAATAATTCACGGAGAACCCCGAACGCACCTTCCGCACAAGGATGCGAGGCAACAATTTCTGGAAGCAGCAAGCTTTTCCGACTGGAGAAAACCACGATTTGCTAATAAATAATGAAAACATCATTCGACTCGATTTTCCCCCAAATCCCACCTGCTAATATTCATTGCGTAATAAAACGCTGACAGTTCAGAAATATGAACTTAAAAATGTAGCGATAAAAAACCTGTTTTCCCACTTTCTGATTCACGGTTATCATCATATACAACAACTTTCAATCGGAATCAAAATGATTATGACTGAAAGAACGCGGCTTGAAACAAAGAAGACAGAGCCAATCCCACAACAACATTATTTTCGCAATGGACAAGCTTTGCGTTTTTTTCAGGAAATGCAATCAATTCCGGGAGAAATTCTCAGAAAATTCTATCGGCAAATTCTAACACCAAGCAAAAACGGGAAAAAAAACCATAATCGTTTGCTCAGAAATTCTATAACTGCATCCTTCTGTGACCGGGAGTTTCTGGCAATCAACTTGATAGCTTTCCTAAAATTGTTCAAGTCCTTCGATCAAAACAACGAATCTTCTGCAAAGTCCCACCCTTGGTACAAGCAACTTCTGTGAATTGCATAACCTTCCCCATAAGCGTGATTTTCTGTTTCCCTTGACATTATCTTGACTTTAATAACAGTAGTGCATTAGTGTTAATGTCAGTGGCCTACTCTTGTCACGGCCAACATTATTAGGAAATGAGAGTGTTTGAAATTGCTGAAGAAAAGGTCATTGACTGTGGGTGTCTCCCGAGCCCCACCCATTTCTTTACTCGATTTCCACAACCTTGACCATCCAAATCTTGCATGGTCTCACCAAAGGCAGCCGCTCCTAGATATGACTTCGCTCTTAGCTTACATCCGTTTCCTGATAAAAACAAACACTTTAAGTTCTGGTGGTCTTTGATAAACAACTAATATAATATAATTAATAAGAGAGCCATCGAAGTTCAAAGAAGCGACCTGCATGATTTCCTATTTATGGTAGGATTTCCACAAGAATGCTTTTTTTTTTCAACGCAACGACAATCAAACAAAACATCCGAGTGAATGATTTCGAATAAAGCTTTTTTATTGCTCGTCACTGTTCTAGATTCGATGCTCCTCCAAAGTTAATAAAAAGCATATAATTTCAATCGCGTGTGCAAGGAGGTAAACACGTTTCTATTTTATTAGTTGTTTAGCTCCTAATGATCAAAGAGCTGACTTGTCATGAATCGCCAACCAAGCAAAAGATGTTAATGCGTGCGAATAAAAAACGAAATGAACCAGTAAATGATTCATTTATTAATTAATTGATCTACATGTATATCAATGTTGTGATAATTAGTTGTGAACTAAAAATGACAACAAAATTTATCATTGGTGTGGCAAATAGGAATTCTCTCAGTAATTGTCACACTTCTATAGAAAGGCGATGTGTTATTTCAACCAGAATGATGATACGATCAAACTGTGCAATTGTACTTTGATTATGTACTGCATGTATTTCTTAATTACCAAATAGTGAAGAGGGATACTGTTGGTGTTACACAGTTAAACGATTATCAGATTATCAAATACATATGTACATACATGTACTGTACAAAAGAATAGTTGGTACTATCCGAGCAAGGTGGCTTAGAGGTTAGCATCCTCGTCTTGCATTCGGTAGACTCAGGTTCGATTCCCGGGTCGGCTATC
>JAQGBX010000230.1:0-41952 GCA_034698745.1 Megaphyllum sjaelandicum | reverse complement strand
AATCTCCAAAAATAAAGAAGATACCGGAAAAGTCATAAACAAACTCGGAACAAGCCATCCATGTGAGCTATCTGTGAAGGAAAAAACGGCAGGTTGTTAGATTTGCTCTGAAAAATCCAAAAAGATCTTCATAAATCTTAACCAAACACATTGCGTCAGAATCAGGGAAGGTTAGAACACTGCAAACCATCAAACTTATTCCAAATTTTCGTTTCCTTTGTATTTCATACGGCCCCAAAACCATACCACTGCCATCCCCATGCTAAAGTCCATGGAGGATGTTTTGTGAGTAACAAATCAGCCATGGTCCTATTATGTCTGGATTATTTAGAATACTTCTGATAGTGTATTGTGTCCCAACCTTTCCTGATTCTGACGCAATGTGTTTGGTAAACATTTATGAAGATCTTTGGATTTTTCAGAGCAAATCTAACAACCTGTCGTTTTTCCCTCACAGTTAGCTCACATGGATAGTTTGTTTATGACTTGTATGGTATCTTTATTTTTGGAAATTTTATATACTACCATACGTTATATTTTCTATTCATTTGCCATCTCTCGATATTAAATTTCTACTAAAATTCATTTGAATAACCCTTTTTTCATTGCAAAGCAGAACTCGCTTAGTTTAGGCCAATTTATGAACTAAATTTTCTGCGGAACTTACCAATGTGAAAACTATAGTTAGCCTTTATACCCAGAAGTTAAATCACCATAATTTTATTAGGTAAAAAATAACCAAATGGCCAGAAATTAGAAAATTCTACCAGTATAGGAGGGTGTGCAAATACTTTTTTGGCCAAAAAATATTCTTTTTTATTAATTCAAAATTTACTTATTTTTAAAAAATTCTGGTTGTTCTTACTTAATCCATGGACTGTAAGTGTTATTATAAATGTAGTTTTAAAAAATTTACACCATTTATTTTTTTCCGAAAACAGCAATTTTCATACTGTGCACTCTTTTTTTGTCAACTGTACATGTATCTCGATAAATATTTGGGATTTCTCGAATACTACTTGAGATGCAAAGGAGTAAACTCATTCCATCTTCTGAGTTTGATGTACCAAATAAGGAAAACTAGTACATCTACAAAGACCACCTAGAAAACTAATTAAAATTATAGTAGACGAAAGATGATCATTATGTGTATGCAGTCGAACCTTGTTGAGACATGCATCTCAAGGGTTGTCAACATGTGCTCGTTTAAACCATAATTCGTATTATCAAATGTCAGACAAACATACTTCGTCAATAAGAAGTTTGAACGTTGTTTGGATGAAATCCTACCCATGTATACAGTATGACTGAGAAGGTGCTGCAACTTTTATCGGGGAATTTCCCGTCATAACGTACTAGCTGTAAAACCCGGCTTTGCCCGGGCTGTAATTCAAAAACTCTCCTATTAAGACGCACGCGTGAAACCATTAAATGCAAATAGTTTTTGAATATTATTTAAATTGATTAAAGTACAAATACTGGGAGATTACCTTGTGCCCGATTGGTTCAATTCCCAGGAAACTAAATGGCTGACTGGCAGTTTCAATACGACTTGCTGAAGCGGCCATATTAGAATTTGGGAACATGACCGCCGCAGCGCACCCATGCCACTGCAGCAATTTGTCGTAAATACGCTTAATCTTAAAGACGCTCCACACATAACACACAAATAAATACATACATCTGTAGATTGTCTAAAGTTGCTCGAGAACTCGAAAATGTGTAATATCCGAATTCGGAATTCTTCTTAAACGAAGAAATTTAAAAGTATTCGTCTATACCCTTGGACGGGGACTGGAAATAATTTCTTAATAGCATAAATTCGTTAAAGCTAGTGACGAACGTTATACCGTAATGACAATTAGTCTGTACCTGTGCAGGGTGTATCGCTCTTTTGGTAATCCTATAACTTAGGACGCTCTGTAATAATTGGCTTTCATTGTTCAGGTTCTGGTCAATGTACATGCATGTAGTTGGCATCATTGGTGAAATTGAAAAAAAATAGGGAGGCCAATTTCAATGCAGAAGTTAGTTTATTGTCGCGATTATAATTTAATTAATCGCTGAGCGTGAATCCGCAATGTTCGCTTCTCTGCCATAAAGTAATTTTGTCGAAAATTTGTCATTAGACGCGAAATGGCGTCATATATATGGCGTAAATATTTTATGGCTTAGACATTTTATAACTGGAGATTTTTTTACCCCGCAATAAAATTTAATTATTTCGAAGGCGTAGTGGACTGTTTGCGTTTCGAAAGCAAACACGCTGATTGGACCATCGTGGTGTTTGTTATTTACATTATATTTGATACAAATCTTTGATTTATGGCGCTGTTTGTTAGGTTCGCTGGCTAGCTGCATCTACCCTTTTGCATTTTCGCCAAATGCTCGGTGATTTATAAAAGTTTTGTTTGCCTTCGCTTAATTCCGAAATGTAAGCTATACATTTTAACGACGGACGAGTCATATATCATACACGATGGTGTGCTTGTCCGTAGTTTTCATTTCCGGTCAGCGTCCATTATCACCTAGAATTCCTCTCACGGAATCCTGCAGCTTTGGGCAATAGGTTGATTTTGACGTTGGAATTTATGGTTGACCCTTACCCTTGTTGGCGTTGCAAAGGCATCAACTCTTATTTCAAATAATTGTTCTTTCTTCGATATCATCGGAGACGCTCTTTATTCTGCCTGAGATACGAAAATAATTCAAAATGAAACAGTGACCTAAACGGCGTTTTGAAGTTTTTTAAATATTAAAAATAGAATTTAAAAAGTCTGTAAATTCGAACTATACCTTCGAGTATTTTACAAAAGCCTCTTTATTACACGTTTTTAAATTATTTTCATATATAGGCCTACATTATTATCTTGAACTTATTTCAACATTGAAAAGGATTATACGGTATAGTAAATCTGGAATTCAACAAATAAAACATTTATAAAAATATAAAATAACGTAACTATTATTGCAAGCTATAATTTGTAATCATCGAAAATTACAATTTTTTAAAAATAAGTTGTAAGCGGAACGAATTATTAATCGTAAAGAGGAATAAATTATGCAAATAGGGTTGTTTTGAAACGAGAAGTACAGTATATTCTTCGACGTTTTTACCTCTGCAGGTATGGCCTATTCACAGCAACCAAATCTTTACCGTATAGTGACGTAACGTGTTACGTAATTTTATAGCGTGACGTCACTCCACGCGTCAAAATACGTGTATAGGCCTACCTGTTCGTGTTTAACGGTTTTCTTTCTATTTACTGTCCCCCAAATAGCGATTAAAATTGATCGAACGGGAAAAGTTGGATTAACTTCAACTGGAATGAGGTTGGAAATGTCGTATAAACGTCACTTGGAACCGCCTACTGTTATGTGCGCATGCGCGGGCACGCACGTGACGTAATTACGGTACGGATTTGGTGGATGTGAATAGGTCATTATAGTTGCCATGCATATGGTTGTTTATGTTGAGGGGGCGCTGCGAGTCTGGATAATTTGATGTACAAAAATCCATTCCAATTGATATTATTGCAGTATAAACTCTTGTTGACCCGTGCCCATTATGAGTTTAACGTGCTTCACGGGATGAAATAAAAATGGATATTTTTGATGGAGTTTTTTTTTTTTTTTTCCAGCAAATTTGTTTCTCCCCGATAAATATCGATCGATTTTTTTTGTACCAGTTTTAGCTTAACCTAGCGTGTACTGAGTAACTGTTGCTCATTTCATATTTATAAAGCACGTATGAAGAGCAAAATATTGCATATTATATGTCCCGTTATATTGCGTATAAGAGATATTTCCCCAAATGCCACTGTTGTAATTTGTCTGTTTTTTTCTCTATTTTTAGGTAAGCTCATAAATGATTGTTGCTCATTTAATGTTCTACGTAGCAACAACTTTTTGTGAAGTTCACTTCACTGTCTGTTTGCAGGTAAGAGAATTGATCATATGACATTATGAACTTCTGAATGGGTGCTTTTCGTTCAATTTCCCGTAGACTATAATTTCAATTGTATAAGAACCGTGATTGAAGTTTCTGTAAGAAATCTATTTACAAAATGATGCTACATGTTTTCTGTTTTTCTCTTAATTTAATATTATTAAATTTAGTTCAAAAAAATTTAATATTTTTAAATTAAGTTAAAAAAAATTTAATATTATTAAATTAAGCCGGTTACATTGATGTATTTGGAGCGTATTCTTAACTCGTGACTTTAAAAACCAATATGCAAGTAGCCTACGTACCTCGCTAAGACGATTTATAAGGGACGTTCAATTTTTTTTTCCGTTTAAACCGTAGTTCGTATTATCGGAAGTCAGACAAAACATGAGCTATATTTCAACAAAAAAAATAACTAAAGTTTCATCGAGGTTTTGATGAAATCCTGTGCACCTTCACGGGAAGGTGCTGCCCATTTTATCGGAGAATTCCCCGTGTTAACATACTAGCTGGTTGTCCCGGCCATGCCCGGGAAGTACTTACCGATAGAACAAAGCGATCGAGTTAAAGCGACGAAGTAGGCCTAACGAACGAACCACAAAACATATGTACGGAAACCCTTAGCGGAAGATTTTCTTTTTTTCGTTTTGCGTCATCACGTACACAACAAAGGTAAGGTTCCGCGACAGGTCTCCATATAACCGCGGCCTCGGAACCAGGCAAGCATCCAGCCAGCCACCCACAACGCCCGAAATATAGCCTACAGCTCTTTATACAGGGTGCTCTCTAAGTCCCGGACCAAGGAAAAACAAGTACATGTATATACTGTAAAAGATAGGATGATAATTCCTTCAGGTAACATCTAAAGTAGATCAAGGGCTATCTGTAAACCATATTTTCCGTGACCTTGAATGCCACGTTCAATTTCTTAAACGAAGAAATTAACAATAATTGTCCGTATACCCTAGGTGGGGGACAAGAACCGAGTTCGTAAAATCAGAAATTCGTATTGGACGAATTCGTCTTAATGAGGTTTTACTGTATCTGCAAATCTTACCCTCCCCCATAACATGGGCTGTCTGTTTTTCGACGATATTTCCTATGACTTTCTAAAGATTTTGTTCTCTGCATGGTGGTGATATTTGTAGTTTTTCTTATTATTAAGAGATTTTTTGATTTTAACCTATGTTAATTTCCTCATTTAAAAATGCCTGTTCAAAATGTGTATTAACCAACAACATTTAATGACGAGTTAGGCAAATTTATTTCGAACTTTAATGAAAATCTGTCTTCTTCGAGTCTCACTTTAAGCAGGAAATGAAAGCATGTCCGAGTGTAGGAGTTTTTCTCAATAGCGCTGATATTGGCGTTGAATTGGCGCTTGTATTTTTGGCATTATTCCCTCCAATTCGCCAAATACAATGTAGTCCATGCACTGCCTTCGGCCATTGTGCTCTCATTTCCGCCCACTTTCTTCATCATTGTACTGCAGTACCGGTTCACTTAACACGAAGGAAATCAATCAACAAAAATAGCCTAAACGGCGTATCAAAAATATCGATTATTATTATTATTTTTTTTTGTATTTTTCGAAAGAAAAAGTTTCTATGGGATTTTTACACCTCAACAAGGAGAGAAATAAGTTAAATTGTTTTCTACCAAAAGTACTGTGCATTTTTGTCATGCTCTGTCAGAATCAATGCTAGAATTAAGTGCTGCATTTCATTCGTGACAATCAAACCAGATCAAATCAGATTTTGGACAATCACATATCGTCATATCTAAACTTGTTTATTCGTTCCATCGTCAATTGGTTGGGTAATTTTTCTCTGTCAAATATTAGATTTTATTGTAATATTTGCAGCATATAAACACGCAGACTGAACTCATTTTCCTTTTATTAATATTTCCAAGAATTTATTTAATTGTTTTAATTTATTCCGAGGACAAATTTGCAAAAGAAAAAAACTTGCACAATTTTTCACGTTTTCCGAGTGTAGGCCCCTATCACTTTGTAAAAATTTCAACTACAGTATTTCCGAGTACAGATTTTGAAAATTTTCTACATGTAGGCCTATACATTTTACGAATACAGATTTGTCAAATTTTCAAAAAAATTCTTCATGCTATTTGTAAAATTTTGTTTTGTTAACTCTGAAAAAATTTAAGAATTGTCATTAGTAAACTTGGCAAAATGTTGAATATTGTCTCGGGTCGATTTTGAAAAATTGTGGATAACATTGGCATGCATATGTCAATTTTTGAAGATGTCATAAATATGGTCAAAATTTTAAGAATTGTCATTAGTAAAATTGTCAAAATATTAAATATTGTCTGTGGTCGATCGATTTTGCAAAATTGTGCATAACATTGGCATTTGCCAATTTATCAAAATTGTGGATAACATTAATTGGCATTTGTCACTTTTGCCATTGTCATATATTGGTCAGATAACTTTGATCGGGAAGAGTCGGGGAAGTTGAAAATGAAATTTCAGGGGCTCTGTCCCATTTTTTACATTAAACTTATCTATTTTCCCCCGAAAAATCCAGCAAGGATGTGACGTTGCTAGTATAAATCTTTTTTGAAAATTACGAGTGAATATTTGGCCGTTGCCCTAATGGCGTGGTATTAGTTGAACCTGACCTCACACCACGGTTATTTTAAATAATTTCACGGGCGATATTGCCACGCTAGCTCTTAAATAGATTGAGTTTCAACTAAAGATTAATTACGTCGACCCTAGGGGTCACTCGGGAGAGTGTTGCTCATCGAGGGCCTTGGGCCTAGATGTTCACAGAACGTTGTTTCGTGTTGTTGTTGTTTCTGCCTAGTTTTTTTTCTCTTCTCCGATAAGAATCGAGGCATTTTTACACCTTAGTTTTTTTCCTATCTCCCAAATACTTTGTCATAACGCCAGTTAACCTTTTTACCACGGGCTTTTTCTTCGTGTTTTCCCTCCGGGCAAGATGGCGGCGACGCCATTAGGCCTAGCTCACTCTCTCTTGTACCGTGATGTATTTATAAGTCATTTGTCACGTGCCAACAGTTGTTATAACCAACATGGCGGATATTGATGGCTGCCTACGTTACCTATGACACGGCCAACGAAACATCATCGGTGAACCCCGAAGGTCAGCCCTTCGAACGACAGCTTCGGTCATTCACATGGCGCCGCATGCCGATGGATGGGTCATCCTTCGCGTGGCTTGACCAGCAATTAACGATGATGATTGGGAGGAGGGGGAGGTGCAGGTGATAAAAGACGACGTACAGTGTGTTTGGAAAGTGTTGACAACTGCGAAAACTGGAGAACAGGTGGCGCCCTCTTTGAGTTTTTCTTTCAGTTTGTGAAGAATTTTTATTTCGTTTGATCAGATGTGATTAAATTTCGGTGAAAGTCGTTTAATTCGATCACGTTGGTACCAACGAGTTTGACCGAAATAGGCGATGAACATTCAATGACCTTATCAAAATAATTTGTTCTATGTTTTAAATGCAAATACATTTAATTGTACGTATTTATTTACATATTTTTAAAATTGTATCTACAGTAAACCCTGTTGACAGTGACCACCAAAAAAAATGTTGGTCACTGTACACAGGTGGTCACCTGTACACTGCACTTACAATTGTATACACGTATAGTAAAAAAAACCACAAAACCAGAAAAGTACAGAATCATCATGTCCAAGAGTTAAAGCAAGATGTAACGTGACTCATTTGTTATCCGGTCACTTTTTAAGGTAGGCCTACATTGGCGATGTAAAAATTGCCAAAAAAGACAACACACATTGGGCACTGTACACAATAGACAGGTGGTCATGGTCACTATATAGAGAATTTTGATAAAGGAAATGTAGGCCTACACTAGAAAAAACAATACATTAAAAAGTGGTCAACATAAACGGGTGGTCACCATTCAAAGGTTACATACATTTAATCGTACGTGATTATTTACATATTTTTAAAATTGTATCTATTTTAAAAAATGTTATAAGTAGTGTTTGGCGTTGCTTTTATGAAGCTGCTCAGACTTGTTTCGCGAGTTTCTTATGTAGACAAGTGCGAGTTACTGTTTTGATCGAATAAAATGGCTGACCGGATTAAGCGTGATCGAATTTAGGCTTTCATTATACATGTATTTCTATTTGCGCAAGATGTGCGTCTCCACCACCAGGGGTGCTTAGAAAGCGTGGCAAACACGTTTTTCCGAGGGGGGGCCATCAGCCATTTAGTGTAAATCAAAATTTGGCTACTGGAAATGTTGCGCACGGGGTTTTGGGTGATGGTCAATCATTAGTTCGGATATAAAACCGAGAGATTGAAGCAATACCGAGGCTGCAAAAAAAGTGGTTTTCAGGGGCGATGAATCTGTTTTAATGGGTCGAGCACTTATGAATTGCATCGTTGATAGCCAGTTCACCCAAAAATTCAGGAGGGTTTTTTGAAGGGAAATTATGCAAAGTTGACGTTGGGGAGGGCGGCCCCTTTGGCGAGGCTAAAGACCGTTGTGACATGCTATTAAAGCGTGATAACAGGTTGCCATTGTTGCCATGGAGACGGGGGCGCCGTAGCATGACAGTGAAGAAAACATGGCCGACGTGTCCTCCCCCAACAAAAACCCCAATAGCAACTAGCCTACCTCTCGAAGAGGGGCAAAACCTCTCCTTTAAATACAGTGGCCGAACAAAAACTTGTAATACCAACTTTATACTTTTCAATGGCAAAAAAAATGTATTTTTTTGTGCCGAGGAAGAATGTTCCTCTCTGGTAATTCCCTGTAATTTTCTCCTATTCGCGAAAACTTTTAAGTGCGTGCGGCGTCTCCCTTGTATTCACACTTTGTGGACACCCTGCATTTTCTAACCCACGGGATGTAACTGGAAACTAACGATATTTCGTGGTATTTCTTGACAGAATTTATTTCTTTTACGCCCTATGTATTTTTTTAGGGAATGTCCTTTGGGATGTCCAGGGAATATCCTGTGAAAAGTACATTTTTAACCCTAGAACACTCGAGGTATTTTTCAAACTTTGATAACCAATATGGGTTTGAAAAGAGCCGATTTTGTCAAATATGCTAAAATTTGGAAATACGCAGAAACACATTAAAAATTACGTATCATCACATTTAGAATATAATGAAATACGAGTACAAATGCCTATTTTATTTTTGAAACATTTCATTTTTTATCAAACATCAAAATAGGACATATGGCGCGTTTTAAGAGACCCCAGTTTTGGAAACTTGAAAATTCGCTGTAAGACCCCAAGTTTTCGCATTTCTGACAAATAATTTTCACATTTTTTTTAGAATGTTCATTGCGACTGAATTACATACCTATTTTGAATATTTGTTGCGCTTGCTATCTGTTGTTGCCTCGCAATGTAACGTTTCAAAAACTTTCAAAAAGTTCTGAACAAATTAACATGATCTTTTCGAGTACAAGTTTTTCACGTTTTTCGAGTACAAATTTGAAAAATTTTCCACCTTTCCCGAGGACAAAATTAAAAACATTCCAGCGTTTTCCGAGTACAAATTTACAAAATTTTCCACGTTTTCCGAGGAAAAATTTGCAAAATTTGCCACGCTTTAAATTCCGATTACATATTTTTTTGAAATATGTGTAAATTTTTGACAGTGTCATTAGTCGGGGGTTTTTTTTTTTCGAGATCCTGGAATAGTCAGAGAATTTAAAAATGAAATTTCTGAGGGAATCCTGTTAGCGCAATTAATTTTCGATAATCGCCATTTTCAAAAAATTGGAGTATTTTGCATAAATTTTGGAGCATATTGAACTATAAGTTTTATTGAAAGCGTCAATTTTAAAATTCCACTATACGATTTTCTGAAAATGTCTTTAGAGATCATGTTCTTGTTGCCCATCTCCTCATGAGGCACACGTGGATTTCCCCGCAGCACAACTCATGGAATTTGGTGTAAATTAGGCTCCATCACTAATGAGGTCGGCTAAATCTTGTCAAGTCGTTTATGTCTGGTGGCGCAGTGTTCGGATTACTTTCTGCATGATGGATCTTTGAAATGCATTTTTTGAAGCGAATTTCTGGACATTTTTTCCCGGCGTTATATAAAATTCTGTCGCCACATTTTTGTTAGAGCGCCTCTTGGCGCTAAACACGTTTAAATCTGTTTATCTTCGCATTTTTATTTTCATTCCCAAGAATTGGAAATCGAGCGTGAATGGTACTTGATGATAGACGGATGTGAAGGAGGTCTTTCTGAATAAGCCATTGTCGGTTGATGGTGAACACATGATGCATGCACATTAAGCCGGTGGAATCAAGGAAATTGTAGGGTTGAACCCAGATGGAATAATGATATAGCCAGACGCTGGAATTATATGTGACGAGAATGCCTAGATGATATTAAAAAAAAGTTCAGTTTTTTTTTTCTTCATCCTCTTTTTTTAGAGTGCGCTGCAGTTGTGCGTGGGGATGATTTAGATTGCGCACTTGGCATACTTTCCTATCTCAGAAATTTCTTTCCTTTCAAGTAGCTAACAATGAGACATGGAAAATGCATATTGAATGCTAATATTTCCTTCGGTAAATATAACTGATTTCGAAATTCGCTCCATGGCTCGCGTATATTTGTCTTTTATCTGATGAGTGAACATGCTAGCGCTCGAAGCCTCGGAATGGAAGGTTTTCGATTTCTGCATCCAAATTAGAGGTTTTAGATATGTTTCAGGCATGCATGAAACCAACTTTGCTTTTAGAAAATGGCTGACGGCGATATCTGAATGCAATATCTTTGGCTGATTTGTAAGATCTGCCATGGACCAACAGAAGTCTGTGCAAAGAAAGCCGGATCGATGTGGTCACTGATGTTATTTTTGTGAACCGTGTAACCGAAGGATATATTGCACAAATATAATCGTCAATGCCTACAGATAGATTCCTTTCTACCGTCAATAGCTATTGCTGTATTAGTAATTTGCACACATACTGATATGATATGATATGGCTTATGAACGTTGATCAAACAGACGTCTTTGAAACAAAATGTGCGGTTGATTGCTTTCACTGCATGGTGAAGTAAACATTTTTTCTGAAACTTCATCTGCATGTATGTTGTAAGATTACTTGATACCATTATTTTGATTATTATTTATCTATCTCCAATTCGCAAGTGCGATTTTCCGGCCTAGTTTGCTCAGATATTGTCGATTACGTGTTGTGTCAGCAATTTTCCAGAATATTTATAAACCTTAATTGTCGGTAGCATCACGGCAAGATATACACACCACCTCGAATGAAAATTTTCCGGAAATCCAGTTATCACGAGTGTAAGAAAATACAGTTTCGTGGACCTTTCTGGCATTAATTCCCATTTATTTCCATTGCGATGGTCTGTCGAAATGCACAACACAACATAAACACTTCTGAAAATGTTGCTATATTTATTTTATCAGAGTGTGCCATGGCGAATATCTCCGTTACGTCGCATTCTCTTTTCGTTTCTTTCTTTTTGAAAATCCTCCTAAAAATCTTGATTACTTTTACGCCGTTTCCACCGTTGGAAATGTTCGTTCGTCACTGACGTTAATCCTCCTACTGGGTGTCGTTGATGCCACTGGTTGGACCCACGTTGCTTCGGTGACATGGTCGTGGTGCGCTGGCAAAATGGGCTCCGAGGGAAAGGTGCTTTTTTTTAAAAGTCCTCCATTTTCATCGTGGCCTGATTTCATATTCCAGTCATGATGATGAGTGGAGGATGCTGCGTAAAAGACGCTCGCTGATGGAAATGAGGAAGTGTACGGTGCCCAAATTACGTATCATCCCGAGTTAAAGAGTGCGAGTTGAGAGGGAGATTCGAGACTGTTTACATGGCGGAGTTTTATTTGGTAACGCTCGCTGACACCAACAGATATTGAATCTAATTTCCATAGTGCCGAAGAAGCGCCATCCACCAATAATTTCACGCCACATTTCTGAATGGCAAAGTTGACGGATAGGCAGTTGACTATTAATGTTCGGAGCTACGTGTCTTCACGTTTTCAGATTTTATATGGAAATTGAATATAAAGTGGCACATCCTTAGACTGCTTTTGGATTTCATTTTGTCTGTCTGCCATGATTTTTTTCCACTCTCTCTTCTTGAAACAGCGAAGGGACTAATATATCCTTTCATTAACTGCCTGCACGGCACTTGACAATTTATGCAATGACACGGCTGCCGTCAGCCTCAGAAATTCGGGTAATTGCATTTTATTGAGAGAAAAACAACGAAGATTCACCGAGAAATTTCCTTTAATGATGGCAGCTCTCCCTTCTTCTTACATGTGATGAAACGTTATCACATCTTTGAGAAAGCCTTTCTGTACTCGGAAGTCTGTCTGTACTGTCGATGTGATGAAGTTTGTTCTGTGACGAAGAATTGATAAAATGTTAATTTTTTTCCTTTACCCACTATGCTTCTTTTATGGTCATTAGCAGAACCACCTTTGATATCGCAGCAAATGCTTCGAGATCCATTATTTTTTAAAACTGATTAAATCCTCTTGAAGAATCCTATCCACTCCATCGAGTTGGCTGTTGAAATGTAGAAGAGATTGTGTGAGAGACAAGTTGCTTGCTTCGCACTTTTTATTAATCATCTGTGAAAATATTACTTTTCATGAAGATAGAAATATCTTTTGTGATTATTCTCAAAACTGCCTCTGATGCTTTTGTTGATACTTTCTTTTGTGATGACAACGAGTTCTTTCTTGAAGAAGAATCTAATACCTTGTTATGACAAGTCATGCAGTTGTATATTCACATCTGGCGATGAATCTGTCGTCTTCATTGAAGTTAAATCGCGCATTCTTTGATATTAAAAAAACATCTACAGTAAACCCTGGAAAAGTGACCACTTTTTATGTTGACCACGTTTTAGTGAATTGTTTTTCCTTCATAAATTTCCTTCATAAAAATTCTCTGCATAGTGACCAGTGACCATCTGTCTATTGTGTACAGTGACCAGTGTGTGTGTTGTCTTTTTTTGCAATTTTTACATTGCAAAAAAAGGGACAAGACAACAGATGAGTCATGTTACATCTTGCTTTTTAACCCTTGGACATGATGATTCTGTACTTTTTTGGTTTTGTGGTTTTTTACTACGTGTATTACAGTCTACATGTATAAGTGTAGTGTATATGCTCATCATTATAATTTAATTCAGGCATTCTTTGAATAGCGACCACCTGTGTACAGTGACCAACATTTGCATTTTTTTGGTGGTCACTCTTAACAGGTTTTACTGTGTAGCTAATCGAACGTCAACTGATTCGTCCATTATCATTGATCATGAACGATTGTACATTTTGACCATTAAACATCTGCAAGATATTCCTTTAATTTTTAGTCAGCGTACGAAATTGAGCAAACATCAATTTCTGACTGGATGGCAGGCAATTGAGAATGATGCATCGGTTGGGTTTGAGGACGCTATTTGCTGAAGAAGGACATTGACCGAGTAACTCTTTCGTTGGCCACCACTGACGGATACACCGCAGAATCGCTAAGTGGTCTTTGACCACGAGGAATTTGTTGAAAAAGACAGAAATCGAAGGCCGAAACACTGATGGGGAAAATGGCTCATCGGCCATGTTTGGAGATCCGCACGTCCATCACCTCAGACTTTGATGCCAGTGTTTCTTTTTGCTACGCCTATGGATACTTTTCATCTACTTTCATCATTTTTCTCTCCCCCCCCCCCCTCTCCTCAATTTTCCTCGGTGAAAAAGTCCTCGGAAAAAGAGAGAGAAATACGACGGAAAGATGAAATTTCCATTACCGCAAATTGAACGAGACTTTCTGGCGATGACTTTTGGCCAATGTGAAAGGGCTTACACAAGTTACATTGATCAGTGAACAATGGAGTAAGTGAATCAAAGAAGAAAAAATCGACAGATGCAGCGTACGTGCAGCCTTGCCATATTGACTCGAAAAGAGAGCAGGATACACAGTTTTTCTCTGGCTCAAATGAACTGTGGACGTAAGCCAGAAGAGTGCTTGTAAAAACCTAGATCGCTCCAGAATCCAATATGTGCACCTACTTCACTGCCTATTTGGACGCTGTAAACACCGATGTCTTGATGAGCTACCACAACTCTCCTAGATATCATTATGACGTGGTTGATTCTGGAGCTATGGTCAAGGTTAAAAAGCGAGATGGCCTTTTACAGAAATTGAAACAATTGCAAAGTGTCCCTCTCTGTAATTTCTGCACATTTTTTCTGACGTTTTCTTAAGTTCTCTTTGTTAATTGTGAGCTTTTCTTAACGGCAATTTTTCATGATCAATATTACAAGTAGCCTACTGCCAATACAGTAATTTTATGAAAACCCACACTCCACCTTCAACAGGGTTTTCCCCAGACCTGGAAATGTTAGGGAACTTGAAAATGTCTGCAAATTATCAGGGAGGAATGGTTTATTTTGAAAATTTCTGGGAAATTCAACGTATTAATGTTGTCACAATCCAATATTAATGCTTCTACGAAGTTATCTCAAGGCACATTGGCAAAATTTTTATAAAAATTTGTAATGCAAATTTGCCAAATTTTAAACAAGTTTGAGAGGACAAATTTGCAAAATTCTCAACAGTCTCCAAGTGTCCAAGTTTCCGAGGATAGACTCGCTACATTTTCAACAGTTCCCAAGGAGAAATTTGTTTGAAAACCTGGAAAATTAAGGATACATGTGGTTGAATATGAAATTTCTTGGGGAACACTGTTCAATATTAAGACAAATATTCTCTAGTTGTGAATTTAGTAATTCAATTTTTATTTCATCGATATTCTGACATTCGTGTAGATTATGATTCAACGTTTTCAATCTTATTATTTCTCCAATATTTCGTTTAAGATGAGACATACATGTATACCTTGATGGAAGATGCTACGAAAACAGATTTGAAAGTTTGATAGGCAGGTGATGAAATGATGCGGTGCTGGTTAAGTTTCTAAAGTGTCCGAAACACCCTTTCCTGAAGGATATATCTGATGACATCGTCATTTGTGTCATCAATTCCGGGATATTAAAATATCACGTAATCGGTTTTAAGTACGTGTACATGTTTTCCATATACATGTATTTATATACAGTAATAAAGAATAAAACGTTAAATTACACGGTCAATTTACTTCTTTTCAAAAAATATTATGAATACGACATCAAAACGAATGAAGATTCCTCATTGAATGCAACAAATTCCTGAAGAATCTCCACTTGACAATCTTCCTTTTTTCCCAATACAGTATCTATCGACTACTTTTGGTTTTTCATTTCTGCAATCGCCGATGGTCATCGTATAGCAAGTCTTTCGCAACAAGACGTGTCGCTCTTTTGCAATGGAAATATAGACGGCCATTTTGACACCATCAATTGGTCTACAAAAAAAAAAAAATGGTGATCCTTTAGGCGTGCGATATATATCGAGAGAGAAGAAGTAGAAGTCTAATCTGGCCACACTTAAATGTAATTTTGCCAGCTCCATTTGAAATGGTCATTTGGCAAGGAATTGCTTGAGGCATCATCAGAATGAAGCGAGTCTTCGGTATTACTTTTGAATGGCCGTTGGCTTAGATGCTGGCCGAGTGTATTAAGCCACGCTTAGGTGCCACCCTTTTCTATGGACTTTTTGGCGAAGGTATTTATTGCATCACTGTCTCTGAAATTGAACAGGAAGTGCCAAAGGAGTGTGCTTTAGATGGAATCGTTGACCTCAATGACATTCCTTTTATCTACATCCAGTTTCTCAACTTCTCCTTGAATTCTGGCTTTTGTACATGTATACTGTTACTAAGCTTCCCTTCAATTTTTGATTTCTTCAAAGCATGAAATTATAACGTGCATCCGACTTTAAATTTTCATTTTTTGAGATTATTTACACTTCTCGAATGAATGAGAAATTTTCAAAATCCTGTTCATGATGACAAAATGGTGTAGTGAATTAGAGGTTCTGAATTTTTAATTTCTTCAAAGTATAAAATTAAAACATTCATCCCATTTCAATTTTTAATTTTTGGAATATTGTTAAAATGTTACACTACTCATATGAATGGGAAATTATTGCACGGTGTAGCACATTTGAAATGCAAATTTAATTTTGAATTTTTTGGAATATTTTTAGAAATGTTACACTACTCTAATGAATGGGAAATTCTTAAAATCCAGTTCATGAGGACAAATATGTGGTTGTGAATTTTTCATTTCTTCAAAGCATAAAATTATAACATCCATGCAAATCTAATTTTGAATTTTTTGGAATATTGTTAGAAATGTTACACTACTCTAATGAATGGGAAATTGGTACGATGTAGTAAATTTGAAGTTCTGCATTTTTTTATTTATTCAAGGAATAAAATTATAACATCCATCCCATTACAATTTTTAATTTTTTATCATATTGTTAGAAATGTTACACTACTCTAATGAATGGGAAATTCTTAAAATTCAGTTCATGATGACAAAATGGTGTCGTAAATTTGAGGTTCTGAATTTTTGATTTCTTCAAAGCGTAAAATTATAACATAAATCCAATTTTAATTTTGAATTTTTTGAAATATTGTTAGGAATATTTTATTTGCACTACTCTAATGAATGGGATATTTTTAAAATAAATTTCATGACGACATAATGGTGTTGTAAATTTTAGGTTTTGAAATGCACGTATTTGAAAGTTCCACGATTGTTTTTTAATAAAACTTTTATATACATTAGTTTTACTTGCATAGCGATTAACGTACTCAATATTGCTTTACTAGAAATGCTTTGTGTATATTTATTATTAAAGTAGGCTGCGGAATGTTGTAGTAAAACATTTCCATCGTAACTTAGCAAATCGATATGTAATTCTGCTTTAGGAAGTTTTCCAAAGTGTGAGTTTCTATTGTCAATTATACGCGATATTCGTATTCTCGTAAAAGTACTTCGATAATTTACATGGCTGTTAGCTTGATTTATAAATAGCATTAATATTTTTAAACCACGATATTAAGAAATTGCTAGTTGCGCATTTTTGCCTCTATTATTCGGACGGATTTAGTGATGCGGATGCCCTTTTTGAATTGCACGAAAACCACTAATCGAGACACCGATCAAAGACAATGGCAATGGGTTAGCGTGTTGTGGCCAAATAATGACATTAATGGAAATAATACGAGGGGAAACAGATCATCAGAAAACATTTGTACAGAAAATCTATCTCTCGCCCAGTGTTGCTTATCATACGTAATATCACTTTGTGCACTGATTCGATCAGGGATAACGATGGGAAAGAAGGCGATGCCAGAGGGAGACACTGTCACTACATTTACGACTCGATGTATGGAAGTCAGTGTTTTGCTCAACATTCTGCGATAAGAAAACCATTCGTAAATTTCTAGATTAAGGAGAGATATACTGGGTGCAAATTAAGCTAGCAAGCGGTGCAAAAATTAAAACATCTTTTAGATTACAAAAGTTAATCTGTCCTTCATGTTTCTCTTTGAGATGTGCTATGGGTTCTACGGACAATCCAAAATGATATTACTCACGACCTTGCACATAATAATAGATGTCATCCTTTCCCCCTCCTATTGGAAAACTTTGTGCAAATATCTCAAAAATCCAAAATTCGTTGGAGATAAGAGCACTATAGAGTGTAAATTAGTCTAATATATGTGATGTCAGACATATTTTTACTATTTATACAGTACATGTACATTACCATACGTATGATACGTTTTATTTTTTTGACCATTTGCTAGCTTTCAACCCTGTATATTTTTTAAAAATTATTTTGCAAGGTGCATCAAGAAGAATCAATATCAATTCAGAGCTATCCGCAAACGAAGTGAAACTAATTTAGTTCACAATAAAAATATTAATTTAACCAAATTATAGCTCTAAAATAAATTTTGGCCTTGGGTTTTACTTTTCCCAATAGAAAGGCCTCTTTATTGAGCTTTATGAGCGGACGCCATTGTTTTTATTTTTGAAAGATCATTTCAATTTAAATGTGAAATGTATCAAAAATTCTTAAATTTTAGATTTTTCGAGTAAGGGGCCATCCATAAAGGACGTCCAGAAAAAGGAGGGGGGGATGTTAAAAAAGGAGATAGGCGGACGGGAGGGGGGTGTTAGAGGGGTTCAAGGAAAGAGGACTTCCGGATGATGTCAACTTGCATTGGCTTTATTTTCTTGCTAGTTAATTTATAGGCAAATTTGCTGATTTCTTCAGCTTTCTGCAGGTCTGTCATTCACTAATGATAACATTTTCAATGTAAAAATTTATAACGAACATATTAAAAATTGCTTTTGTAATAAATAGTTTTTAAAATTGAACGGGACACGTGAGGGAAGGGGGCGGTTACATCAACAGTACCAGGGAGGAGGGAGTTCTAAAAACCTGGAAAAATACAGGACGTCCTTTATGGATGATTCCTAACTTGAAAACGTTTATTAATGCAGTCGTGCATGTATCTGCGCTGACGTGTTTGAACGCTTCCTCGGCGGCCATTTTGGATCGCTTAACTCGTCATTTTTTTATAACTGTTTCAGCGTTGATGGAAATGAATATTTTTCGTTGTTGACGTGTTATTTCTTCTATTTCTTTCGTTCAGTATTAAGAAATCATTGCCTAGCAGTGTATACATTTATGCATCCTTAATGCATTTTGTCATTTAGTGCTTAAGACTTTATATGTACACGGAAAGTACCGTGTTTGTTCAGCATGCAAAGGAACCAGTGTCTTAAAAGATAAACCATTTCGAGTATAAAAAGGCCTTATTTGTATTCGCTCGACTACTGCAGTTTAGATGAATATATTATGCATTTTGTATCAGACTCGTAGAAATATATTATCATAAATGAATGCATGCAGGCAAATAGCATGGAATGGACTCGAGCACATTTTCGCTCCAGCAAGCTAACATTACTTTAATTCAACAAATTTTCGAAGTTATTTTGATCTTTAAAATTAAAAATCTTATTTTAATGCCAGTATACTTTTTACAATCTGGAGTATGCATTTTTAGATGCATTAGTGGTTAAATTGTTCTAAACACATAATTGTATTGTAATAAACCTCTTATTACAAATTCATAATACACTATTTAAAACTAATGAAAAATTGTAAAGTGATTAATTTTTAATTATTATTAATGAAAATATTTCGATTTTTGCTTAAGTCTTCTTGGCAGAAGCATTTGAACTAAATCTGGAAACCTTATCATTCATTCCTTTTTATTATTAGTATTTTTATATATCTGGCCTATTTTTAGAATTCCTCGCATATATATTTTTGTTGAACACTTGTGTTCAGCCATTATGTATACATAATGTATATCATGATTTAATGTTTGTTTTCAGCACAAAATTCTAAAATGTGACTTACGAATTTGTATAATTTACATCTTTAAGCAGTCAGTACGCACGTTTTTACCAATTACATGTACATTATGTCCCACTTCAAAAATGTTACCCAACGAGTGATCTGTTTCAAAATTACAGCGTCATCTGTGATGCATTCTGTGCAAATTTACTGTAAACACATTGTGCATGCATTGTTTGCTACTTAGTTTTTTTTTTACAAAATCGACGATATAAACATCGTATTGATGTGTTGCATTTCTTATTTGAGTTTTTTCAAAGAGATTCCATTTCAAAATACCAAATACTGCAACTTGTATGCCACGATTTCATTAAATGAAGTTAATTATCCAGACAAAACAAGCAGTAAACGATAGCTTCAGTTACATTGATCGGAGCTTGATGCAACCCGGCGCAAATCTTATTTCCTCAAAACTAATTTGAGGGGATCAGAGGAACCAGGGCCAAACTATAATTAGCCAAGAACTAAAAGCAGCTCGGGCTAATTGGCACTTTCACAGAGGAAAAAGCCGCCGCCAAACTCATTACTAAAATACAGTAACCTCACTAACTAACTGTATCGATGTAAGAGCAATCTCCTAAAGCAAAAAGCAGGAGCCCCGTAGAATACAGTGTATATACATGTTTATAGGATCAGTAAACTGATACCAAAATGTGTCGTTGCGGCTCTGTTGCAAGGGGATTTTTGGGGAGCTTCTTGTTGTGGTCTTTTCCATTCGATGACAATCTCTGAAATGTGAAAAAAGCGGAGAAATGTCTTCATTTTTTTTCATTTTTTATTTCGTGTATTCTCTGACAGCTGTGTCGCAAAATAAAATAAGCATTAAGCCCACGGACCAAATTTCAGCATGTATTGGAATTGCGATATGCGGCGTACGTCGTCGACGCATGCAGGTTCACATATCAAATATTAAAAATGTCGGAAATAAAGGTAAGATTTAAAAATGATGAAAACCGCCAAGTTTGAAAACAAAAACAGATAAAAAATATAACGGGGAAATGTTCTTCTATTGAAAAATATAGTGTTAAAAGTTTATAAAACTACAAAACTCGACTACAAACTCATGCTTGGGTTAGAGAATTTTCAATTTAAAATAGTATGTTTTTGAGATGGGCATGAAACACTTGTAACTGTGTTAACAACATCTTCGAAAGTCACCTTTCTTAAAATTTTGTTTGTTTACTTAAAAGGAAAATCATCAATTTGTTAAAATAACCACATTGTCGAATTACTCATTTGTATAGGAAGATTATCAGCCTATAAAATCGGGTACACACACACTACCATCAAACCAAAACTAAAAACTCCAAATTGAAACTTTTCTGGTTTTTGCAAGGGAAAAAAATGGCATAACAAACTGTTTTTTCCAACTAAAAACTAGAAAATCAAGTCTGCAAACTAAGTTTGGCGGTCCCGTCGAGTGTTGGTGAGATGAAAGTTAAATAGCCAAACTTTTTGGCGGTAGCGCTGCTACCAACGATTCGTCTGCACGATATCGATGATCCTGCAGACGACATTATATCATATCTATCGTGTTTTGAAGTCTGTATCGATCCTCTGTCGTCTGCTGAGTTTTGTCAAGATGGTTTGTTGCAATGTGTACGCTCAGGTTTTGCAAAACTAATTTGTAGAAATATTTTTATAGAAACTAGTTGACGTTGAAAGTTTGGGGTTTGTGATTTTTGTAGTTTTGGTTTGGTGGCTAGTGTGCACCCCGACTAAAATGGTTAAAATACATATGTAGTTTTATCATGCATTGCATGGATCTAACATTATTTGTCTGTTTATTTCAAAATAGTTCTAAATGTAATCGATAATTTCATTATGTTGATCGACTTTAGTGTGTTGCTATCCAGCCGAAAAACCTTTTACGCAACTCTATCTCTCGTATAAGAAGTCTTAAAATAAGCCTGAATATTTGAAAAAAGAACGATTTTTTTTCTATAAATTTCGTTAAATTGGATTCCTAGTTTCTTTCGTTTTCAATGCAAGTTCATCTAAATGCATTATGCAGAGACTTATATCTATAAGGATGAAATATTTTATTGGAAGGCAATGTCGTTTATTTTTATATACAATTTCCTGCTTAGACTTAGAAAAAACGTATATTGGGTTCCTGGAAAAAAAACATCGCTGCCGCCATGAATTCGAGGATTTAAAAATTGCCTTTTTATTTCGTGATGACAGATTTTTGAAATAAACAATTTTTGATACCAGATTAGGCGTAGCTTTATGATATACTGTGTTTTCTTTGAAGACATAACGATAAGTGGAATGTCCGTTCCGAGAATTTTCTTAAAATGGGTTATCTAGAAAGCAAATTCGAGGTATAGTAGGCGTCACTTTTTGTTTTACTGATATTTTTTTTAAAAGAAGCCTTACTTTTTACAGTTTATTGTTATTATTATTATTATTATTATCCGCTCAGAATGTACTGTACATTAAATATGGTTCGTCGCTTTTATTCGTTGAGTTTTGCAGACATGCAGTTTTGTAAATACAGTGTATCATTTTATACTGAAATTCTTGAGAAAACTGAACGTACATGTATGTTGCCATTGCTTAAAATTCTTTTACAGTGAACCCTGTTAAGTGTGACCACCAACAAAAATGCAGTGTTAGTCACCGTACGCAGGTGGTCGCCATTTACAGGTGGTCACTTGTCTAGGTTTTACTGTATTTTAACCATTTCTGAATTTGTTAAAATAAAATAAAATTAACGGCAAATTGTGATCATTTACATTTTAAGTATTGTTTAAAAAATAAAAATGAACAGAAACTTGAAAAAAAAATTAACTAGAAGATTGAAAAAAAATCTAAGTTTTGAAAATTGGAAAAAAAACTGATACTTATGTCAAAATTTTAGCAGATATTCGTGGCTCATAAAATAGGGGATGTTTCATGGAATTGGCAATGAACTTCACATTTTGCATTAAATAATAATTTTTAAAAATTAAATTTCTATAAAAGCCCCATGATTTTTTCCTAATTTCAAGTAAAATTCCGGCTCTTATGTAGCCCCGTAAACTATTCCGCAGAATTAATGTAATAACTGAAAAATTGTTCGTTGAAATTACTTGTCTTAAGCTATAAGAGGGCACCATAGGTCAGTATTAAGTTTTTCTGCTGACGAGCTGTTTTGACAGCCGAAAAGAAAATTGCGTCGAAGATAATTGATGAAGAAAAAAATCATAAACGAAATTGCGTAACCCTGTAACATTGCAGCATGGTAGCAAATGTGTAGACAACAGCTGCACTGGACATTTTCGGGGATGAATGAGTGTCCAGCTGTCGTTGAAACTAGTTTTTCTCATGATGGGGATATTATATTGGCACGAACATCTGAATTACTGTACATTTTGGATATTAATGTCGGTTAAAGCTGATATATTTTATTTGTTCAAATAGCTCTGTTTATATTTCAATTAATCCTAACAATTTAACGTTGCTGAACAAAATTCGAGTTTATCGGCTATTGTATTTGTCTAACAGTCAAATCTGAAATTAACAAAAATAAAAATTCTGAAAATCTCAATGCATATACGATACTTAACTGTTCCTTAAACCTCGTTTAAGGACGAAATCGCTTAATACGAATTTCTGACAGTACGGGCTAATTTCCATTTCCCATTTGTTGAAATCATCATATTTTGACTTCTGATAATATGAACTACAAATTAAACGAACACATTTCGACGACCCTTCGAGTTTGTCTTAACAAGATGCAATTCGCATTAAAGGTGATGCAATGGCAATGGCATTTTAACTGGGTGGTATATAGAGACATTTACATGTAGCCAACCTGTTGCCTCACACTTGATGATTGGTAGAAATGTTACTTTCCATATTCCGCAAGGGCATCCACGCACAAGCCCCGCCCTAAAACGTTTCACTCTGGGGATGTCCACTGTTCAGGAGAGTAGGTATATATTTTCAATTGATGAGGGGGGGGGGAGGAAGTTACTCCCCCTAGAACTAGGTTGAACCGGCGAGTTTTACCCATCTTGTGTAAATTTGTCTCATAAAAGGAGGCCCAAACCCCCCTCCCTTTACCTACGCTGGCCACTACTTATGCCAACCGAATTGTTGCGAGTTCCTAGGCGCGTTTAATCGACGTGTAAAAGGCGTGGTTTTGCTGCAACACACTCCAGGGGGCGCTCATGTTTTTAGTGAGTGGTTCGCATTTCACCGATGCAGTTGAGATTCGTTCCCGTCACGCTACTTCCTTCCTCGTTTCTCGTTCGCCATCTTTTGACCTCTGATCCTCATCTCGTTTCTTTCCATGGAATATCGACGTTTCAATGGGTGACATTTCGCTCAGTTTCATACGGTGCTCCGTGTCCAATTCGCACCTGCTTTGGACATTTGATAGCGAACGGAGGTCAACGACTCCTCCCCCCGTGGTCAATTGGACGCTAGGAGGATTTCGTTGCTCACACCAAATTGCTTTTTGAATTATGATTGTCTTATTGTCTTTGCTCACCGCTAATTTATAAAGACCAGCATGGTGACTCCGTCCCTTTTACCTAGTCATGCGCTCGCAGCGACACACGGTGAAAGTGATTTAGACATCCTATCGATAACCGTGCATATCGATCGTATATTGTATCGGTTCGTATCGCTCCGCCAATGTAATTCGTTCACTATCACTATCGCTGTCATTAACGCCGGTTGAACATCAAAAGTGCCGACACGGAGTGACCGTAATCGTCTCTCGTATATAGTGGCTAATTTATGTGCAGTATGTAGGGTAACTCCGCGTTCGAAGTATGACATTCTTGGTTCAAAATGCCAAAATTGGCGCTTCATTCGATATACGTTTCACAAATAAAAAGTTAAAATATTTGTTTTGACATATAGAAGGCTAATACATGTACATCTTAAAACGTACATGTATGACGTTCAGAAATACTTAAGCACCCTGTAGAAAAGTGGTGCTCAAGTGTGGCTCCATGCATTGCCACGCAACAAATAACTTCTGGGCTTTTTGTACGTTTGCACCCATGCATAACACCTCTACATTACAGGAAAGCTCGATTCCTAAAACTAAAAGTCTTAGAACTTCCAAGCAATGTAGCGGTGTTATGCATGGGTGCAAACATGCAAGAAGCCCAGAAGTCATTTGTTGTGTGGCGATCGATAATTAAATGACAATGTTTCAAATGGAACCACTAAACTAATTTTACAACGCCCTACAACTTTCTAATTGACGTCTTCTTTGTAGCTATTACCGTATATGAGATAGGTCCTAAAGACCCTTGAAATGGGCCTTGGGGCTAAATGTTTAGGGCACCATTGCGTTCATCACCCCATGTTTCCTGTATGTTCCTCTCATCAGATTTTTCATTTTTGAAGCCATTCTCGAATTTTAGGGGGAGAGGGGGGTGCAACAGACCTTTTTTCCACCCTGTATATAGTCGAGGTGTACGTCTTAAAGTTCTGCCTGTCATCACAGTGCTGTCATTCCTAACATTTCACATACCGAAACATGCCAAAAACATTCTGAATAATTTACATTTTGTCCACCCTGTATGCATTTTTCATGTCGAATTAACCATCCGTATAACATGTTCCGATTATAAAGTCTCTTCCAAAATCGTTATATTCACGTTGTTGATGCAGTTTAATTGGTACTTTAAAAAGTTATTTTTAGACACGCACATATAGTAACGCTGCTGGCGCCCCCTGTGACGCCCACGTGCAGGCGTCTATGCTGTTCGATGACTATGCCTACTTAGGGTCCCCTTAGTTTATTGCCCGGCCATTGTTGATACAAGTCCTGGGAAAAATCTGAATTGTTACGATATAAAATGTAATGTTTATAACGCTTGTCAAGGCCAAATCTAGCATTAGAGACCGGCTAGTAGAACACCGAAGGCCCCCCTCTATAATTTCGAGGAACCTCCTAACTATGAAATTTTTAATACTGGAACCTTAACAGAAATAAGTATACACATTGAAAAGACGCTGAAAATTACACGTTGATTCCTTCAATTGATGGGTGGGGAACGTGAAATTTAATAGGCTGGCTCCTATCTCACTGTCTGCTCGCTCTGTAACCGAGGCTGTTTTTATGATTGAAAAAGTTTGCGGAAAAAAAATATTCTTAAGTCTTACAAACGGAAAAATACCTAGAAATACACCATACATGTATGTCGCTGAAAATGTCGCAGGGAGCCCTCAAGATTGTCTACGTGAAGCGTAATTGCAGGTTCGAAAGGGATGTTTATGCATCTGTCCATAGATGGCGCTTCCCTGCATAGTGGAAAAAGGACAATAGACCCCCAATAGGGAGAGTTACGTGTGATCGAGCAGGAATCGAGTTGCTTTTTATTTAAATCTTACTTTTTAAACAGAATTAAATCCGCGTGATACCGGCTGGGTTAGGCATGTACTGGAATATTTAACCTTAATTTGTCCTCACTAAATCAAATGCATTTTAAAATGTTTCCTGAGCATTTCGAATGTTTATTTGAGCATTTCAAATGTTTATTAATTTAAAATAGAATATTATATGAAATTTGAAAGTTTTCCTATTAATGTACCGTATGATATGCATGTACATGTGCGTTCAATATGGAGTAGGCTTACTTTAAAATCAAGCACTAGAAATTGGTTTTAATTTTATGGTTAAAATTGGATATTTTTATTTAACAATTAAAGAATTTAAATTGAGTGCATGCATTAAATGGAATGTTTTTATTTAACTGTTATAGAATTTAAATTGAGTGTATTAAATTGAATATTTTTATTTAACAGTTATAGAATTTAAATTGAGTTTATTAAAATTTATAATTTTTAGTGCACCTGGAACATATGATGGAGGCTATATGTAACCAGATAAAATATGGCCCTTACAAAACCATGCGAGGATTTTATATTAACCTTATATTATGGGGAAGTCCTTATGTCGAATTTGTCCAATTTTTGTGTTTCAACCTAGGATATTTGTTTATGCAATTCATCATAGATGGCGTTGTGGCCCTGACAGCGGTCTATTCCGCACCGAAGGCCAAGTTTCTGTTCAAATATCAATTATACTTGTTTTCGGACCAAAAACGCTTTATTTGACCTACAGTGTATGGGTTTTTTAAAACTTACTGTAGTTTCCAAAAAAAACCCCACCTAAATACATGTAGTTATTAGAGAACTCCAATGAATATACTAAGTATAGGTAACTGAGGAAAGAGAGGGAGGAAAAAAACTGATAACAAAAAAAAAGTTGTAAAAAAATCCTAGAGGGTGGCAAAAAAAAAGCTCTAGAAATGCCAAGGTGAGTTTGGCTGCCATAGAAGAAAACAATGCGTATTTTTCGAAAATGGATTTCGTGCTTCTTCTATGAATGATAATAAAGCCAAGAAAATTACATAGCAGATGCATAGATAAATGCTGGCACAGTGAAGCAGCTCCGAAACACGTGTAATTATGGCGGCCCGAGAAAATTACATACCGAAATGCATTTTGTGCGATTGTAACATGTGCTGACTCAGGCCAAAATGGCCGACCTGGAAAAAGGAAAAAAAAACCAAAACGGTTGAATAACCTAAAATGACATTTTTCCCAGACTCCTTCGGGGGTGGTCATTAGGCCTACATCTGATGTCCGAGCCTGACGTGTCAAGGCCACTTGAGCGTGGGGAGGAGGAGACTATTTGTCCTTCTGCCCCGGGTTTTGACGTGTTCATTTAGGGTGAACCTGAAAAATGCATTTACCCCTAATTTGAAATTATAATGGACAACAGATTCGTTTTCCACTCGGGATTTTCGCAGTGAAGACTCACTTTCCCTCTTTTTAGGGAAGAGCGAATCAAAGCGCACTTTAGGGATGGATGCGACGGAAGGTGGCGCCACTGTACCATCCTGCCTTGCCCTCCATTTCCTGAGCTTTAAATCTCAGCAGACATGTTATAATTACAGTGAAATTCGGTCAGCCATTTTATTCGATCAAATCCTTCTGAAGAGATTTTTACTACGCTGTCCTTTATGAAAATGTCGCTAAATCCGATCGTCTCATAGCATAATTCGATCAAATTTCCAAGTGTCTACACAACACAAACGCGCAAAACAAGGTTGATCAGCTTTCATACAATGACGTTGCCTGTTGCAGCAACAGGCAACATCAAACACTACTTAAACTTTGTTATTACAAAACATAATTTAAAAAATATGTAAATACATTTGTGCATGTTTGACGTTCATCGACTATTTCGGTCAGCCGCTTATTTCGGACAAAATCGCTGGAACCCACGCTATCGAATTAAGCGGCTTTCACTGTAGATACATTTCGCAACGTTACACTATTACGTTGTTTGTGTGTTGCACCATGTTTGTGAGCTTGCTGTTATTTCATGCAATAGGGGTACTCGGACAGAATAAGCTTGGCGAATGACAATTTTGGCAGTCGTCAAATCACTTGTGTAAAAGGATCCATAAAAATTTGTTTAAAAACAGCGATGGCATTGTTTGAAGTTTTTCTTACTGTTAGCAATCTATCTGTCTGAGTATCCCAAATGCATAAGAATCTTACTGTTGTATGGCGTGTATGGGAATTGTGTAAGAACAAACAGAATTGGTATGCACTGTAGATATGTAATTTGATATGAATGGGAAATGTACAGTTTATAATTTAATAAAAATGAGGAATGAAAGTATTTTCAAAGTGCTGCGAACTATTTTAATTTATTTCCTGTAAGTTTTTCTTCTTCTGAAAATTCCTAAGTGACGGAAACGTAAAGTTTCAACTTTTTTTTTCATTTCGTTTTAAACGTTTTCCTCAATTCCTTCAATCGAAAGCAAAGCGTTAGCAAAGCCTTAAACCAGGTTATTTTTTTGCTATTTCTTCACATCCATTAAAATTCGGTTTAATAATAATTTGAAGATAAAGACAAAAAAAAAAGTTGTACGTGGAAAAATAACGAGATAAAAAGTTTGGCCAGAAATAAAATATAGCTTGCGTAAGCCTTAATGAAGGGTTTGTTAGTTTTTTTACGACGCACATTTTATTACTCGTACACCGAAATATCCGAAATGCAAATTATATATTAAAGATAGAATTTCTGAAAATTCAGTCAAATTTAATGACAAGGTACGAGTGCAAACCCCACTCGTTAAGTTGCCTGCTTGCATTGCTGCTGCTGCTGCCGAACTTAATTCCCCCATACCGGACCCATGAATTACCCCAACGTCAAAAATAAATCACCAATAAACACATTTCTCATAGTTTTCTTAGGAGCATCCTTCATAGTTTCATTATTTTTGATGGATTTTCGATAAGGAAGTCCTGTTTTATAATTTCTTTAAAAATTCATTGAATTTGAAGTGGGATAATTAAGAATAACATAACTGAAAAAATAATACAAAATTAGACAGAATTTCCAACTTATTTGCATAATTTTACAAAAAAAATTGCTACTGTATAATATTGCAAATTGACCACGTTTAAAACGTGATGAAACCTATCGGTGTATCGATAGGTCTATTGTCTATATGACAATGTTTTGGTTTAGAGCACCATCTGTGGCTACTTGCGTCAACATAATGTTTAAAATATGGAGCTCTAACAATTATCCGCCATAACATACCGCAACCAAAAAAGTTTGCATTTTTATGGTAACGTTGCGGTATATTTTACAGCAATTAATTGTTAGTTCTATTCCAAACTACTTGAGTGTAGTAAACATGTTTTAAGATTAACGAAACAAATACAGTCGAACATCGTTAAGAGGAATCTCAATATACTGTAGTTCGTATTATCAGAAGTCAGACTTGAAAATCATGACTTCAACTATAAGAATCAAAGTTTCATCGAAGTTTGGATGAAACGTTTTTCCTATACTGTTCACAAGTTCGTTTTAAAAAATATACCGTGAATGCTTGGGAACTCGAAAATTCATTCGTTTTAGCCGAACATTTGTAATATCCGAATTCGAAATTCATCGTAAACGAAGAATTTAGCTTTATTCGTCCATATACGGGTGCGAGCATAAAGAATGCTTATTTTCAGCTTCTTGTTTCCAGCTTGGTGGCGCACAATGAACGCTAATATCAGCGTGATGGTCAGTGTGCTTGGTGGCGCCACTGCATATACGTTGTGCTAGGTGAAACATTCAGCGTAAAACCTTGCATTAGCATCTTATGAGTTCAGGACACAGTTTTACGGTGCATAGGCGGGTATACGCCTGACTACACATTTGACTTAGTAATCTGTGTGCCACTCTGTGTCTAAAAAATATACTTTCGGATTTCCAAAAACGAATGTTAAAAACATTCTTGAACGCTTATAAGCGCCTCTTGTAAGCTCAGCCTGGCTCGGCTATAAGCTTTATTTGGGTGCACCCGCATTTAAATCGCATGCCACATTCTTATCCCGCTTGGTAACGCTAGTGTACGCCGAGTGGCAAGCGCCTGCAATAAGCATTCTTTGTGCTCGTACCCTACCGTATGACGGGGACTGGAAATGAGTTGATACTTCGTCGATATGCAACTATCGTAAAATATAATATGCATGTAATAATATCGCATAATTCGTATGTCATTTGCGTGTCAACTTGGAATAAAACTTTATAGAAATACACATAGCTTCGACTGGTATAAACATGCGCGCGATTACACGTCTAAACATATAACTCTGTCCCAGCTATAAATACATTTATTCAAACGCTCCGTATTTATATTTCTGTATACATTTCTGTTGAAAAAAAAGCATCCAAGTATACTGTATACATTGTATAGTATCGCGTCGAGCCTGAAGGCTTAAAGCGTGTAGTTGTTGAACGGATTATTTGGCTGTATTCTTTACATTTTGTGAGCTTCGTCCTTTATTTATCCCCGTTGACCGGCCGCCAACAGAAGCGTTTTTTTATCTGTCAACACTAGAAAAAGAAACGGTGGCCGGGCATATTATGACGTAAAACGTGAAGAAACGCTGACAAAAACACATTTTCAACGAACTGACCAGTGGGCATTAGTGGGGGATCAAACCGTGACTGAAGAGATTTTCAGCTTATATCCTCTGGAAATACCACCGTAATGAATAGTGGGAGTGTATTTATACGCCGCACCGACAACGGACTGAGTTCATGGACTTGCGTATTACATTTCGTAGCAACGCACTGATGGACAAGATGCAGAGAAAAAATTATGGGCGCTGAAAAGAACTGCGAAATCTATAGATTCCTATATTTTAGGCAATTTCTGAATAGTTGAGTTGTTTTGATCAGCAGCGAATCCACGTACTGTAATTGTTCTGTAGCATGTGTGATTGTGTATCATTGGTTGGGATGTGTCACATGTTGGTTTACGTGTAGAACTAGAAAACGAAATATGCAGTAGGAATACAGTGGAAACTCGTTAAGGCGAATCCCATGGGACGTCAAATTTTGTTCGTTTAAACCGTATAGTCTGTATTATCAGAAGTTAGATAAAACATGATTTCGTATACAGTTTCTTCCAAGTTTCGATGAAATCCTACCCCACGTTTGGGAAGGTGCTGCAACTTGTATCGGCGAATTATCCGTTATAACGTACTTTTTTATTTTGTCTAAAGTTCTCTTAACCGTTACATACAAAGCGAATATGTCGAATAACTCGAATTTTTCTTAAAGGAATAAATTAATTAAAATTATTGGTTTATATACCCTAGGTCGGGAATGTAAACGAGTCCTTACAATTAAGCGGGTTCGTCTTATTGAGGTTCCACTGAATAACGCCTCATTTTAGCATCGTGTTCAAAAGTTTAAATTGCGTTTTATCTCAAATCGATATATATGTCGATGAGTAAAAAGTAACAATTTAAGCTCTGAAGTAAACACGCAATATCAACTGGCATAATTACCGAATACAGTATGTACGTAAACTTGATCAATACCGTAATGGCCAATGTCATGGTAGCCGGCATTAACTACATCTCCATAATCCGTGTATAGAGTTCATTGACGTTTCATCGAAACCTTTAACGATAAATTTGAAAGCCTGATAAGCAGAACTAAGCGAGCTTCTATTTAAGTTTATTATTGGAATTTTAGAAGAAAAATACATTCATTTCGAGCGCACTGATGCTAGTAATGAAGACCAGAATACCCAATTTGTAAACTAGGGGCAATGCATTTTTTGCACGCTTGTTGATTAATTTCACCGTACGGGAAAAAAAGCAAGAAACCATTGAGCGAAAACGTTTTCAAAATTAAATTAAAGGATGTGCCTCGTTGTACAATTCATCGTGTATGCGATATATATATATATATTTTTTAATTATACAGTGATGCCTGTTAATTCGATCACGCTTAATCCGGTCAGCCTGATTCGGTCAAAACAGGACGGGTTTTTTCCTATGCTGTCCTATGTAAAAAAAAGTCTCTTAATTCGGTCATCCCATCGCGTAATTCGAGCAAATCGAATTACTGTAATTCACTGTAATACACAAACATACATGTATAAAGAAAAATAACAATGAAAACCTTTCATAAAAGATATGGTAAATTGGATAGATTTTGACGTACATGTAATGTTGCTTATAGTCATAATCGGAAAAGTCGATAACCACTTAGAAAACTAGATTTTTTTAGCGAATGTAACAGTCAGGGCCATAAATGTAAACGTTTTTATGCACAACTACCTGAAATATCAAATCAAGCAATACATTGTATATCGAAATGAACATTTTGAAGATTTTAAACTCTTGGGGTCGTATTGACCCCAAGGTAGTCATCAAAGGGTTAATTAAATGGCTTCAATCAAATTGGATCCTGGATTTCGGCGAGCCAGCGCTCCTATCTGCAATTTTATTTTCAAATTGAACGTTTTACTTTTTTTTATTAAGTTCCCTCAATTGAAAGGGGTAAAAGAGTAGAAAGAAAAAAAAAAGAAAGGAAAAAATTTACAGAAATCGAATGAAAAATGCCAATCTAATCTGGCTACGATCTATTTATCACCATTCGCTACATGTACAGTATATGCAATCGGTCAATTGGTTATTCAGATCACGTGTCCGTTCGTGGCAACAGCGATGAAGGCGTGTGTCTGGCATATTTTATCCGCCACAAACTTGTCCGAAATACATGTATATTGTACATTCGTAAAACAATCGACGGACATTAAATAATCATATAGTAGGCCTACTTATACTGTACTTAGCTATTGTAACGTACTGATTTATTATAGTCTATGGATAAAAATTCGTTTCTGTTTTAATATAATTGAAAGAATTGTAAATAAATTAGGAAGAGTGATGAAAGTATTGATGAATTTTTGGGTTTCGGCCTGACCTAATAGCGTAGCACAGTAGCAGCATCTAATAATAATATTTATTAGAATGTTAATGAAATGCATATGAAAATTTCAATAAGATTAAATTGGACGTATTACATTAAGGCTACTGTATATCAATTTAAAGTTCGTTAATTTGAATGTGCATTACATACTTTTCGAAATTCATTCAGACTTGAATTGAAAGTGAATTAAATACAGTATTGGTAATTTTTTGGTTTCCGCTCAACAGTACAGCGTATACATGTACGTAGCATATTAAGGTTGGAACACGTCGAGGAAATTAAAACTGAAACTTGGTTTCCGAAACTGGGATGCAAATTTCCTAACCGTTTTTTACCGGTTTTCCAAATTGGGGTTTTTCCAGAGTTAGCAGTTTTGGAAACAAAGTTTTGCTTAAGTTTCCTCAGTGTGTTCATATACTGTACCTTCATAATCGGTCATTTATGCATGAACATGTACTGTGCATATCTGTAAACTGAAATTGTAAACTTTTGAGAACTGAACAGGAAAACTATTCATAACTTCTTGTTAATAGAATGTTAATGAACTGCATATTAAAATTTCAAAATTGATTACATACTATTTTGAGTATTGCAAAATGTTTGCGTAATATCATTTTGAATTGAATGCGTATCGATGCAATGTTTGTTGATCTGAATGTTCTGTACATGTAATACATGTATATTTGTCGAAAAAATTTGCTGGATATTTGGATTGAAAATGGCACCATTTGGTTTAAAATTCATAAGAAATGACATTGCATGGATTAATCATGTTTGGTGAAGGTTCGCGTGTCCAAGCTCGCTTCATGTTTGATCTTCATCGCAGTTAAGCTTATCTCATCCCTTTCTTTTACCCTTGACCTCTCGCCAATCCATTATTCAGTGGCAACGCGCAATGACCCTCACGCTTGATTGACAGAGCAATTAGGCATATAGACAAAAGGATGAGACCTAAATTTGCCATTTTTAATTAACGAATTAACTTTTGTTGATTGCTCACAACTGAGCCAACAACATTCTGGCTCGTTTCATTTTCTAAAATGAAATATCTATGAAAATGATCAGCACTCGTTGACCAAACAGCTGTTACGTTGGACCGATCACCGGACACTTTAAGTCGAAGAAATACTGTACGATTCTATTAAAACTTTGAAATTTTGGATTATTGAACTGCCCTTCAATAAATTCAGATACATTTTTAAATAAATGTTAGGTAAACGTGCAGCATATATGACACGGATTTAAAATTATTATAGTTTATTTCAAAATGCATTTTAGTCGTTTGTTTAACGACAGATTTTAAATAAATTGTAATATGTACTGTATTTTATCCAGAAAACTTATTTCTAAACACGTTATATATACAGTAATCTTGATTTCAGGTTGTAAATTGCAAAATATGCAAAGATCGTTAGATTGACACTAATATGAGTATTGTTGATCTTATTTATGTTTTTAACACTTCTAATTCCTGGTTATTTTTCTTTTAGGTAAGTCGATCGAATTACACGTTGGATGTTAATCATTGGTGAACAATATGTTGATGACGCGACTCACAAATATTTTCCCCACGCACCATCGAAGGTAATTTGTTTCTTGATGTTTTAGTTTCCCCATCTCTTGAAATAAGTTCGTGAAGTCTTCAACAGTTTGAACTTTCAAACATACATGTAGTTGGTTATTCATAAAAGATCAAAAAATTGGCAATAATATTTCACGTGTAAAGGTGAATAAATTATGTTCATTCGAAGTTATCCAAATGTCTATTGCATGGATCTACTTTGATGACAAGATTGGTTACCGACAACCAATTCTGACATTTTCTGTCATTCTAAGCACATTTTGCTGTAAAGCCACGTAGGTACTTATAGGGTTATCCGGAATAATCAGTAGACTAGTGAGATTATAGCATTAGACAACTGCTAAAATTCCTATCCTAACGAGTCTTGCAATGGCTTACGTGACATATGTTGACCATTTGTGCAAAAAGCACTCGGAGAATCGTAAAAGCGTATAACGCGTATCGGGGAAGCCCAGGAATTCTTGTCTGAACTAAGCTTTGCTTGGTTATGCAACGTCCAATGATTGAAATCGATTGATTTGATAAACACCACCAATTTTTCCCCTCAAAATCTTCAAACATCTTTCGGTTCAAATTACAGGCCGGTTACCCCAGACCTGGAAAAGTCAGGTAACTTAAAAATGTCTTGAAAAGTCAGGGAAGCATGTATTATTTTGAAAAAGTCATGGAAATTCAACGTAGTCATGGCGATCAAAAATGGTTTGCTCGAGACCCATTTTTTAAGTGGAAATCTGCAAAATTTTCCACGTATTCCTTGTACAACTTGTCAAAATTTTCCACGTTTTCCGTGTTCAAATTAGCAAACTTTTCCACGTTTTCCGGGCACAAATTTTCAACATTTTCAAACATTTTCCAAATACAAAATTGTCCCAAAAAAAAAGAACAAAAATGTTTTATGTTATTTTTTAAAAATAGTCGTTAGTAAATGTTGAAAAATATTTTCCAGAAAATTGAAATTGGATTGAAAATGGGGAAAAAGAAAATTTCTGGGGGAACCCTGAATTAGATTTGTCAATAAATGGCACCGCAGTGCTAAAATTCTTAAGGTTAATATTAATTGACAAATGCCAACAGTAGTACCGGAAGGGTTGAGTAATTTTTTGGATTTGTTGTTGTTTAAACTCAGAAATCCAGGATGGTGTAAAGAGATATCAATATCTGAATCATGGTTTTGATTGAAAATGTCCAACTACAAACTGTCAAATCCTAACTCCTAAGTTAAATTCATGTAAATTCCCTCCATATTCAAGTTTACAATTACTTCGGAAAATTCCTCGGAATTCTCAGCGTTTGGTAATCCTGTCGGTGAATGACATCTGATGACTGATTTCTACGCGATGTTGGAAATTCGTGGACTTTTCCTTCTTAAAGTGAGGCCTAGGTTGTTCGTTCGATATTTGGAAAGAGGAGGTTTGAAGACACCGTGACAAGTGACCGACCAACTCTTCAGGTTTCCCGTCCTTAGTGATAGGAAAGGTGACATTTCAATCTGCTTCTTTCGGTCTCGGAGTGATGGACTAGCGTCTTGGAAGTTGCCTCCCCATCGGAGGAGGACTGAAGTGCGTGCCTGTCCCCCAACATCTCCGCACTGACTCTTGTCACAGGTAATGGCTCGAACAAATACGTTTGAGTGGCACTTAAATGTAAACGAATCCTGGGGTGGGCAAAACGTTCCTCGCTTATCATCAATACTGATTCATCGGAGAGTGGCAAGAAGACGCTCGTCACCCATTTCCTCCTCAACTGACGGTGGTTTTCTCTTGCCTAAAATGCTGCTTGCTACATCTTCTCCTTCTTCTGATTCTTCTTGCTTTTGCATTTTTTTTTCTTTTTCCGATCCAAGAAGCCCATGATGTACGGCCAGTTCTCTCGGAAGCGGTGTTCACTCGCATTTTCTGACAGTTACTGTGTACTTCAATTGCGGCCCAGCGTTTCAAATAAAATTGGATAGCTTTTCACTTTTTCTTCCTATTACATAATGTAAAAGGCTGCCAGTGCAACGATGTAAAAATATATGAAATGCCTATGGGCGAGCCGTGTGCCAGCTGCTTGATTCGTTCAATGGTCCGTGCCATGTCTATTTTAGATAGAGACCCCCTTCTTCCTCTCCATGGGCTCCGAGCGAGTCAAAAAAATGCATCCAGCATTTAATAGACGTCACTAAAGTCTGTTTTATTAAATTTACTGCTACACGATCTTCGGGGATTGTAAACTAGGCGATGAAAAACCTTTCAGCTTAAAATTCTACTTCTTCTTGCTGCGAATTTTGAGCCTCCTGAGCGTTTCTTTTTTGTCAGTTTTTGAGGTATTGATATTCGTAATATACGCCTCTTGATTTTTAAGTTGAGCATTTGCTCGGAAATTATTCTGCGTTCGATTTCACGCTTCGAGAGTCAGATCTGCGAACCAGCTTAATATGCGGTGGAACCTCGTTAAGACAAATTTCAAGGGACGTCGCAATTTGTTCGTTTGAACCGTAGTTCGTATTATCAGAAGTCGGACAAAAACATGACATCAGCAATAAGATATACAAAATGTGCTTGAACTGTAATGTTTTATAATGGATTGCACAATATCTCAAAGTTTCCAAACATTCTGATTCCTATAAGTTGAGCATTTGCTCGGAAATTAGACTTGAATAGTTTATTGAAAATAATCAGTTATTGGCATTTGATAAATTATCTCAATTGTTAATTTATTATTTGTGCGACATGAAAATCGGGCCTTTCATTTTACACTGTTGAACGGAGGTACTGCACTATATTAATCGTTGTAAGTATACATTGTTCAGTATTAAATTGGTCAAAAACTTGATTAAAATTTCTGAAAACTTTTAGTGATGTTCGATCCTGCTGATAAACATAAACATTTTACCGTTTCTCCTATATTCTATTGCTAGATCTTACTGCTGATTGTACATGTATTCGTCATAAAGCTTTGTTCATATTTTTTTATCCAGAAATGCTCGATCTGAGAGATTAGCTTTATACACTGTAGTTGACTAATCTGGTCAGAAGCTGATCTAATTTGAGCGCATCTCGTAAAAACTCGATGAGTGGAACTATTTTTTGATGCCGGGTCGATTTTTACTTATCAGGGTTCGACTGCATGGATATCAGAAACTCGTATTGAGTGAGTACATGTACGTCTTTCAATGGTTCCACTTTATAAAGAAATGATGGTACAGAAGATGACATTGTTGAGTATGGCACTAAGGTGCAGGGGGTGGGCTTGAATTACAAAATGCCCTCGCATAATTAAAGAAGTAAAAGCCCTAAAATGCACCGAAGCGTTGAAAAGCCCTTAATGATCGTGCCATTTTCATGGGATTGTAATGCGCCAACCCCGTTATCAATCACATTCCTGATTTCTGCAGCGCCGTTTTACGGAGTTTTAATTTATTCTTTCTCCCTCATGAACGTAATAGTTCGGAGGCATTATGCACGACTGACCGTGCCATCGCTGCAACTGACCACTCGAAAGGGGAATGGTCATTAGCGCCAGCCACGAATTTTCAAGATTTTTCACAAGGGTTAGGCTTATTGGGGAAGGGGGCGTGCGTCCTATTAAGATAGCTGCTCTAATAAAACTCTTTAAATGCTAAGTTGGTATAATGAAGGGAGCGATTTAATGAAGTGTAATTATAGGATTTTATCATTTTCTGATGCGGTTACGTGTTTTTAGGGCAAAAGCTCGCTCCGAAACAAACGAGCTAGGTCCAATTAAATGATCGGATATGTGAAATTAGGGACGTGCGTGGCAGCAGCGGCTACTTTTCAATTATAGAAAATTCAATAGATGCGTGGCTCATTTGGACTTAAGGTTTCCGTCGTATTAAAGCTTGTAATTAGCAATAATTTGCATCTTGGAAGCTGCTACATCTTTAATTTACGCCGATCAAGAAGGCCAAAAGGTGAGCTCTTTGAGAAGTTAACGGCGTTGCTAATTTAACGTCACTTGCCTGTCATTGCCAACGTGCATTTATGCCACAGGTTGATCGGCTTTTCTGGCAGTGGCGTGCGAGCGTGGCCTCGGTAGAAACTTCCAAGAGATTGGACTGATGAACCTCAGGGAAACTGCTGAAGAAGGTTCTGAAAAGAAAGCAGTTGCGTGCTTGCGTTTAAAGTTTTGCATTGGCCTCAACTTCATGTGCATGCTGTGTTTATGACACAAGTTATTTGAAAAAAAATCAAATAAAGTATTATAAGAGACTATAGAGAGATCTCTATGCAATTCTAACATGCAACTGTGTAATTTTTCAGAATCGATCAATGAAAATTTGGAAAAAGTTCCAAAATTGAACATGGAAAACGTGGAACATTTTTTCAAAATTGGGAAAATGTGGAAAATGTAGCAATATTAAACTAAAAAAACGTGGAAAATGTTGCAAAATTAAAACGTGAGTCATTGTACAGATATTGATAAGTGAAAACGTATAACATTTTGCAAAATTGAACTAGGAAAACGTGGGAAATGTGGCATGCAGTGTTGAACTATAAAAATTTGGAAAATGTTGAAAAATTGAACGACTGGAAATTATGGAGAATTTAGCCAAATAAAAAAAAATTAAAACGTGGGACATTGTGCAGATATTGATCAGTGAAAACATGTAAAACTTTTGAAAATTGGAAAATTGTGAAAAATTGATCAGAAAAAACGAGCAAAATTTGTTTCAAAATTGAACAATGAAAATACGGGCAATTTTCAAATAGGCCTACAATCATCAAGAACATTGAGAAGTTGCCAAAAGTGTATTGCATATAGCCTTCTGTATATTTTAACTCTTAACATCTACATGTATAATCTCTACAGTGTACAATACAACCCATAAGTTTAAAAAAAACCTTTAAAGCAACATATAGAGAAATGTACTTCAATTAAGAAATACACTTGACTTGGTTGTTAAGGACATATGTACATGTACATTTTTCTTGAATATATATTTTAATCTTCGGTAAATTGATTCCTCGGGCAAAACATGTTGAAAATAATACTGTATACGATAATTCCATTTATTCCGTTACTTTAGTAACGTTTCGTTTCTAAAGTGTTCATGACGCAACACATACAGAATAATTATTAAATTAGGATATGCAAATGGTGGAATTAACTTCTGCAGATAGTGACACGCACGCAGACACATTGTGTATATCTTAAAACTAATAAACACGAGGTAATTTCAGTTCCAAAACGATACGATATATATACGTTGTTGCGTTTACGTGGCATTGACACTTCGTTAAAAATTCAAACTTATCCGCGGGAAATTTAGAGCTCCGCGAACTTTTGTTAAACGAAAAAACAAGTCGTATAACGAATTTCCCTTCTCGGATAAATTGTGCATTTTTAAGATATAAATTGAATTCGAAGCAGAAAACCATTCCCCCGAGTAAGCCAAGATCTGTCTATTCATTTGAATAAAATGTCGACCGAAAAACGATAATTGTTTTCGATGTTCAATGGATCCATTCGTGGAATTTGTGTTGGCTTAGTTTAAGTTGAGCTTAAAACATTTGGCTCGGAAAAAGGAATGGAAAAAAATAAGCGTCGTGCTGCCAAGTGCACTTTGTTAATCGAGTTTTGTAGGTAACGGCCATTCGTGCACCATAGATACTCGGAAAATAGGATTACTTTAAATAATTAGGAAATTAGATTTACTGCCAGCACTATACTCTCAGACTGGGGGGATTTAACGCCGTGATAAATGTACGAGACAACTGATCCGAGGCTTAATTTCTTCAGCGACATAAAAGATTCGATCCGATTAAATTTCCCTATTTATAGCCCACTGTATATATACGCTCCAATCTCAAGCAACGAAACTTCATTTTGTTCTAAGATTTGGATGAAGCTCGGTACCGGAATTTGGAAAAAACTTAAATGTTTGGGAGTCATTTTGACACATCCTGTACCTTTTCGATGAACATTTTTTACTTAAACTCGGGTTTAGAAAAGCCAAATTATATTTTAAACTAGCCGTAAAATCCAGGCTGTACTTGCCGATAGCGACGCCTCCCTGCTGAAAGCGCTCACATACCACTTCAGCAAAGGCGCTTCATGGAAACACTTTTCGCCCACTAAGTCACATACATACATACATATAGCTCTTCTTTGTTTTATGGCCCCGAGACGGTGGGGGGGGGGGGACCCCCAGTGACCCCCTGTTTGTTGACCACTTTTTAGTGTATTTTTTTTCTAGTGTACATTTCCTTCAGAAAAATTCTCTGTTGTCTATAGTGACCAGTGACCCCCTGTCTATTGTGTTCATGCAGTAACCAGTGTGTGTTGTCTTTTTTGCAATTTTTACCTTTCCCAATGTACCTTAAAAAGTGACCAGATAACAGATGAGTCACGTACGTTGCATCTCGTTTTAACCCTTGCGCATGATGATTCTGTACTTTTTTTTGGTTTTGTGGTGTTTTACTACGTGTATTGCAGTCTACATGTATAAGTGCTGTGTACATGTTCATTATTTTAATTTTAATCAGGCATTCTTTGTTTAATAGTGTAGTGACCACCTGTGTAGCCTACAGTGACCAACATAGCATTTTTTTTGTTGGTGATCACTCTTAACAGATTTCACTGTATTTTGTAGTAGACGTGTCTAGAACATGTGCGATGTTCTAGACGCGAAACCCGTGTGCGTAATTCCACCCTTTCTCACTTTCAAATTCATCTGTTTCTTGAGGTCTTCGGAGAGCCGTATCCTTGCCTAAAAGAAATTAACTGGGGATTAGAGGGCTTATTTGGGAACCACTGATATTTGTCTTTACTTCCATGCATCTTTGATGTTCCCTGCTTGCTATAGTTTTATGTACGCAATTCAGCTTGCTGAAATGTAAACAAATGCCGAACGATTTGTCTCGATCTATCCCGCGGGCGAATTTGGGTTTTTCGTCATTTTTCATGTTTTTTCCCCTAGTTTCCGTCGTTACAAGAACGCTGTACATACGTAAAATAACGTATAGCGTTGCAGAAATTCTGTTCCGTAAATATCGCCAAAAAGAAGTTTTCCTCGATGCGAGTATGTATAACTGTAGCAATATTGGCATTGCGAAGTCTGTGTAGTTGATAAACGAATTTCCAAACTATACGAGCCTCGCTGAATTAGGCAAACATGATCTTACGTAAAATTTAATTAATTTTGACAAATATTAGAGAAACGCTTTCATCTAATTTAGGACAGGGTGTATTGATCACGTGCAGAAATCTTAGTATAGGTGATAGTGATCAACAGCTTCTGAGGACAAATTTTTAAAATTTTACACGTTTTCAAAATACAAATTTGAGAAATTATCTACGTTTTCAGAGTACGAAATTTAAAAATTTAGAAAGTTTTCCGAGGACAAAATTTGACATTTTTCCACGTGTTTCAAATACAAATTTACAAAACTTTTTAGATTTTCCGAGTACAAAATTGCCAAATTTTAAAAAAAATTTCCTGCAGATTTGTTTTTTAATTATTTTTATTTTGATAAGTTTTATTAGTAAATTTTGAAAAAACATTTTACTGTGTCAATTTTTGAAAATGTAAATTTTTAACATTATCGCGCATTTATCGGGGAAATTTTTCTAAAACCTGGAATAGTCAAGGAAGTTGAAAATGAAATTTCTGGGGTAACCCTGAAGATGCGTACGTTGATCCGCCTCGTTTACCGGGTGATTCATAAGTCCATCACCACCCAATTTCTTTTCTTAGCCATTAGAGATATGAAAAATCTGCTTGTGTCGTTAGATAGGTTGTCATGGGTGCTCTATCCATTGATA
>JAQGBX010000229.1:0-41972 GCA_034698745.1 Megaphyllum sjaelandicum | reverse complement strand
CTCCATCCCCAAACATCTTCAGCTAGACTTGTAACAAAATCTTGTGTTTTGTTAAGCTTAATTCTCATTTCAATTGTTATTTTGCTTTTCATTATGACAAAAAAATTGATATGCATTGACGAGTAAGTTTTGGTAGGGAATTTTAAATTTTGTCTGGGAAATGTCAGGGAAATTGAAAAATGAAAATTTTGTGGCCACCCTGAAACATGTACTGGAACATTCTGTCCATGGTGTACTCAAGTTTTCACGTTTTTGGACAGTTGACTAACATATCTGAGTGGAACAAGTTACGAGCTTTTCGTTTGAGAAGATTCGTTTCTGTTCCTGTTATTTTAATTACTCGTTTTTTATGGAAACATCAAACGTGGAATTCTTGCATGTGTAAGAGGTTTAGTCGTGATGCTCAACTTTATTTGTTCCTTACCGCTTTTTGCGGAGACAGGAAACTTAAGGGAACGTTTGTTTCTGTTGCCATAAACATTAACGAACTTTCAGCAAGACTCAGGAACGTACTGGGACAATTTGAAGGAACAGGCAACAGAAACTTAAAGCTCCTCTTATCTTTCCTCCAGTCTGGATGTACAGTGGCCTAAGTTTCATTCTAGAAATAACTGGTAACAATTGCATGTATATGTAGCAAAAAAAAGTTTCTCTATGTTCCCTCCAGTATGGACTGCTTTAAAGTTCCATTAGGGGTCATTCAAAAAGGACGTCCTCATGTAGGGTGTAGGGAGGATAGGTCTGGAAAAGTCGGAGAACTTAAAGCTCAGGGTCCATTTGCTAACTTTCCAATTTTTCCAGTAAAAATTTTCAAAATCTTCATTTTTCTCCAGCATAGACTTGCCAAAAATTTCAACCTTTTCCGAGGACATCTTTACACATTTTTCCATGTTTTCCCGCGGACAAATTTGCAAAAATGTCCAAGTTTTCCCGAGGACAAAGTTGCAAAAATGTTTTCCCAAGGACAAATGTGCAGTATTTTATACGTTTTCCAAAGGACAAATCGTCAACATTTTTAACTGTTTTCGAGTACAGTTTTGTAAAATTTCCAACAGATTCTGACGACAAAATTCTCAACCGTTTGAAAGACTTTAAAATTTACGTTTTCCGAATATTCAACATCGACGCTCACTCAACTTCCCGTTCAAAAAACGTCCCAATCTTCGTTTCAAAAGTCAGAAAAAAGCACGGTTTCAAGTATCAGAAGTCCTCACCGTGCACTCACATCGTGACTTATCGCCGCATCAGCGTCGTATAAAATCTAGCATTTTTTTGTGTCCTCGTTGCATTTGTGCAACTCTTGTTTGAAGTGCAGGATCCCATCGTTTTCAAGTGGCTTTTATTTTCTCGAATTGCTGTCTGCTGGTTTCTTCCATCTTCTGCGCCTCTCCCATTATTAGTTTTATTCGTCGCTTTTCATGGTTAATCGATAAGCTTTTTATTTTTATTTGCGTCGATCAAATATTGGCCCTTTTTCAAAGCTGTTTCCTTATTTTTTGTCTCACTCTCTCGGATCAGAAGAAGGAATAATATGTCGCATTAGTTTTAATTCGGCAATTTGTATACATCGAACCCCGCGCGGCTCACTAATAAAAGTGTCAAAATAGAAGGAATAATTACGGACGTTCCTCTGGCGGCCATCTTTGTTTTCTCCCCATTGCTAGTCATGCGGGAACGGATCCCGAAATCTGGATCCTAGCCCCTTTTACGACTCTTCATTAACCCAACCTCTCTCTCCACGGTTTCGCTACGTGGGGGAGCCACCGGCGAAACTCCCATCATTTCTTTTTTACTTTCTGTTTGATATCAGTTTAATTTAATATCCGTTCACCCCCCGCAAGTGGAAGAAGAACACTTAAGTGGGGAATGAAATAAATCGTCGACTTCAGTCCAATAAAATAAATGACTTCAGACGTGTCAATCGAAATAATTAAGGACTAATTTCGGACGAGTTTTATCTCACTTCCTAATTTATGGCACGTGGTGCTTGCCGAATGGAACGACGCCATTACCAGCGCGTGACACGCTGAAAAAATGACTGTAATTTTTTAATGTCCAACTGTAGATTTTTCTACAGCCCTAGCGTATGCGGCTAGAAATTAGGCATTAATGTAAAAGCCAAAAAGTTAAGGAGTTTCCCCGAATTTATCTTCCCTCCCCCCTCGAGATATACATGTAGTTTTAAAAAATGTCTTAGATAGGAACACTGTTTTTACATATAGTTGAAATCATTTATTGGTGTTCATTTGTTTTTTGCAGAATTTAAATTTTTTTCGTAATATAAACTTGCAAGATTTTCTTACACAAATTTGCAAAGTTTTCAACAGCATCAGAGGACAAGTTAGAAAAATTCGTAACCTTTTTAGAGTACACATTTTCCTATTATAAATCTGCAAAACTTTCTACATTTTCCAAATACAAGTTTGTATAATTGTCAACAAATTGTTCATGCTAATTTACCAAGATGTTCAACCTTTTCCAGTGAAAATGTTCATCCGTTTTCCAGTTTGGATTTGCAAAATTTTCATCAGTTTCGGAAATTTCAAAAATTTTAACGTTTTCAGAATACAAATTTTCAACCTTTTCCGGGTATAAATTTCCAAAACTTTCTGTGTTTTCCGAATACAAACTTGTAACATTGTGAACGTTTATTCATGCTAGTTATACATGTATGTGAAATTTTGAAAAATGTTCTTTTAATTTTTGAAATTTAAAAAATATACTTAGTAAATTTTGTAAAATCGTGGATAACATTGGCATATGTCAGTTTTGAAATTGTCATTGGTCAGGGAAATTTGTTTAAAACTGGAAAAGTTGAATATTAAATTTCTGTAGGATTCATGTTTCCTAACGTTTTCAAATTTTATACGTTTTTTCATATAAGCTGCCATAAAGCCATTCTAATTTTTAGAAGGGAGTTCCACAACTTCCTTAAGATTCCTCGTCATGGACGCTTCATGGCGCTTCTATCGCATGTTCCATGATTTTCTCTGTACTCGGCAACGTCATGAAATGAATATTTAATTTATCTCTTCACTCTTTCATCCGTTTTAATTGCGAGCGATCCATTCGGTTGTCATTGTTTCTGTTTTATTATTGTTGCGCGCTTAATTGCCCCTAGGGGGCATGACGTTCGCTAATTTCTGCCCAATTGCGATTGTTGACTTATTCCCCCATTGTCCTGCAATGTCAATACAGGTGTCACCTCGAGCCTTTAATGGATTTCGCAGCTGCGGCGAATTACATGCTAACCTAATTGACCGTGGGTCAACACCACGATCAGCGCCATCTAGCGGATACCTGGCGAACCCTTTGGAAGGTTTTGAAACGCGATTTACTGAAGGATCTAACATAGAATAGAAGTAAATCAAACATTCTAAGAAATTTTGAGAAAATTTTTTTTAAATTAATTTAAGATTTTTTTTCCCTTAAAATAATAATTTTTAATTCTTAAAATGTATTGGTTTTTTTTCATTTTTTTTAAAAAATCATATTTTTATTGAAATAATTGACAAATACTGTTATTTTTAATAAATTTAGGAGAATTATTCACCAAAACGCTTAACATATACCGCTTTTGTGTAGAGGTGGGAATAAAATGGACTCTTCCTGACCAGTGTCCTCCCGTTTCCGATTAGCAGGGTGGCCGTCGGTCTTCTTTCCCAAACTGTTTCCACTTCATTAAAAGCCTTTTAGGCCTTTTTAAAAGTGCGTAAATTTTGAGCTAATCTCTTATTCGGCTGACCATTGGTCAATTTCCATGCTCATTTGGTTATACATTCGAGAGAGAGGGAATCACGGCCAGTGGTCAGCAGGAAATGCAAACGGACATTTCGTCGTAACGCGTGAAAAGGAGGATAAGGAGGATGAATGCGCGTGATTAAGCGACGCACTGGTCAAAGTGTCCGAAATGACCAGTCCGGCCAGCAAATGCTCCGTTTGGCTTTTTGATGCTTCAATTGCAATCTCATTAATTGCGAGCGTGTGCAACGAGTGCGATATACATTATATTAAAACCCCCCTCTTTTAAATGTCCACTTTCGGACATCCATTACGGTCCCTAATTGACCACCCCACTGACCCCTCCCCGGCGTGAGCTCGCTTAAGCCGCTTAAAATCCCTTTCAGACGGACAAATGAAGACGGCGAGCCCGAAGGTCGGAGGTCGGCCGGAAATGGTCATCGTTGTGTCCGAATCGATTTTGCATTTCACTTTGTTGCCCGGATGGACATTTAGATAATTGCAACAATAACAGGAGGATGCTAATGCGTCCGTTTATTTGTATTCCAATGGTCGAAACTGACCAGTAGCCTACGTAGAAATGACCAGTGTGGATTGCTCGGGGACATTTTGCTGTCCTCGTCAGGATCCGTGTTTGTCAAACATATTATGAACAAATTGATGATATTTTCGCAATGTTTATTCAAAATGTGTTTTCGAGCAAATAAAATCATCTAGATTGAAACGAATTTTCGAAGTTTCGAATTAATTCCAGTATTATTATTATTATTATTATTTAGTTTTACCCGTTAAATTTTGTAATTTGATATTTTAAAATATGTTTGAAAATTCATCGATTTGACAATTCGCGGAAATTTACTTGTACATTTTAGTAATTTATGGGAAAATGAACTTATATGCATGCACCTTTAAAATTTTACCAAATTTTACACTGGACGTGCAGTTTACTTTAGTGTTTTAATAATTGGAAATATGTTTAAAAATCGAGTGAATTAACATTGGAAGTCTTGTTCCACACTTCGGTTTTTGCCGATTTTTTTAAAAAAATTTCTATGGTAATTTTGAATCTTTTTCTAAATTGACATTAGGATATTTTGCAAAAAAAAAAAAAGATGCAACATTTTTTCCGTTGGGAAGGGAAATTTGATTATAAACCTGGAAATGTCAGTGAAGAAGGATATGACATTTCTGTTGGAAACCAAAACTCCACGTTTTTACCATTGCGGACATTGCTACCACGTTAAACGTCCTGCCCCTTGAATAAGGGCAATCACTGTTAGCACTTGGTGATGTCAAACCCGGAAGCTGTTCGTTTCTCCATTTCCGGGTTGACGTCACGCAGAGCTGTGATTTGTTAGTCACATTTTGAGGGTTCGCCTGTTTCTTAAAATGCCCAGGGGGGTCAAGTGGGCGGAGCTTCAACTATATCGAATTTTAGTAGTTATTTGTTGACTTGAAAGGGCTCGCTTAAAATGTTGCGCCTTTTTTATGGTTATAGTTCAGGGGTCAAACCCATTGTTGCGGATGTTTACTTTGGATCCTTTCGTTGGCCACGCCCACTACGAAGAATCTTCGTAAGCGCTGAGATCATATTACTAAAAAGTTACCGTATTGACAGTATATGCGTTCTATGTAAATACATTTTTGAAACTTAAAATAATTCTGCATTAGTTAAAGTTGGTGTCTTCATGGTCAAATTCTCTTTGGAAACTTTTTTTTACAACAGAGCTTTTACATGAAGAATGATGGTGTTACGATGTGGAAAATTGCATATTTTCACGTTAATTTGAAACGAATAGAAAAGAGCGCCATCTGGTGATCAATACATGCAAAGGGTAAAATAGAGTAGTTAATTATTTAAATATTGTGGAGAACTTTAAAAAATCTGAACTTAGTGATTCGTAGCTACGTAGAATTCATCGTTCTCAACTTAAATTATATTTCCTTTTATATTTCTGAAAATTATCCTATAAATATGTTCCCAAACGGAAGTGGAGCACTTAAAGCGGGTTCATCTCCATGCATTTTTACATTGAGGATATTGACTTTATGCGAGCTTCAAGATGGCGTCATCTTGTTTCGATAAGGGGAAAAGATTGGAATGTCAGCCACCCTGCCCTTATTTTTGGTACCTCCGTTTTTATTGGCTTTCTCGAATGCCAGACATTTTGCTTTCTGTTTACTTTACAGATTGTTAACAAAGATTTTCCAACTTTTGTTTATGGCGCGGATTCGAAGCCAACATAAAACAGATTTTTTTTTTCTACGAGTGATGCGGTGTCACTGAAGCATTTTTTGTTTTTGGATTTCATGCGTGACCCGGAAGTGACAAGCCATCTTGTTTCATTAATGCGTAATCCTATCTCGCTAACGAGGGCTCACTATCTGTCCTAGAATGGTTAGGCGACATGTTACGCCATCTTGAAAAGCCTTATCAAACTTTGTTCATGCCTCAAAAATAGCAACGCAGTTCTTGTTATCAGCATGTTGCCTGGATGTAGAAATAGAACAGTTTGTAAATTTGGGACGCAAACAGAACTTGTGCCCAATCTCACATTTTTGTTTAATATTTTTTTGGGCAATTTTTGAGATTATTTATGCAATGATACATTGACTATACCAATTTTCCGCATACATCAGGCCTACTTGAATGAACATACATGTTTTTTCAATTGGGACGTTTCATTATTCTGACATGTTTTTTACATATTTTAATTACATTAATTTTTTTTTAATTTTTGTAAAGAAATTTAATTTTTGATATATCGTAATTATTGCATTGTTTCTCCTCTAATTTTCTCATTTTTTACATTTCCTGCATTTTTTAAACTTATTGTAATTTGTCTATTAAATGTTCCTGTTTTAGTTTATTTTTGTATGAGTATCGAATTTTTCATTTTAACATGAAACTTATACTATAGCACATTTTTATTCGACTTTTTCTTAATTTTTCTGTGATGAATTTGAATGGTTTCTCTTCAAATTCAACTTCTTCAATCTAAATTGGAGCAATTTTATCCATCATTGCATTATCCATACTCACCATGGGTGCCCCACGAGTGTTTCAAATGGCTGTTCCAAAGTTGCAGGGAGGTCCGTGCCTTTTACCTTGTTCCTGTCACTTAGTTTTTATTTCATAGGCCTGTGAAGAGGGCGATTCGGGGTTTTTATTTGCAATTTGTTGGGAGGGAAGCAAATAAAAATTGGAAATAAAATATATATGAAGTTGAGTTAGTCCATATTATATATTATATATGCCCTAAAAAATGTTATGAATATTGCAGTTGGGGGTGGCGTGCCACGTGGGTGGCGGCCTGGGTTATTAAGACACCTTGGCTATGGGTGGGTGTGTATGTGCATAGGGCGAGGGAGGGAAAAAGGACCAGTCGTATCTTCCATCCAAATAAACCAAATAGATCCTAACTTACAATAATGATTGCACTAAAAATTGTCAGTCGTAAAACATTCCTCATAAAACCATCTTGGCTCAAGTCATAAAAAACCTTTAGCTCGAATTTACTGGAATTGAGATCCATTCCGGGGAGGGAAAAAGCGCTCGGACGCCATCTTTGGTCACCCCAACGAACTTCGTTATACTTGTTTCATGTCGTGTGCAAATGTTGCGTGCACGCAATGTCACGAAGTTGAAATGATGCAACAAGGTGATAAATTCTGTCCTTTTAATGGAGACAATGTTTCTCACAAATTTAGCACTTATTCATTTTATAATAGTCAAAAACCGTTGCAACTTACGCGTATTTAATTAAAATAAAGATAAATAAACTTGGGAATTATGCAGCGGTATGGAGCACCGTTATTCAGTAGTATGGCACGCCGTTTGGTTCCGCGTTCCGTTTAACGTTTTCAGGCTGAACTAATTTAATGTTTATTTGTGTTTTTAAATTTGGGGCATTTGTCTTTTTTATACGTACGTGTATATTTCATTTTCTGATTCCAACATTTGTTGATAAAAATGATTGGCGGTAACTTAACTTATCGTTGGCGTGCATTAGTCCACGGTGCCTCGCTCCTGGGCTTTTAGAGTCCAATTTTAGTTTTATTAATTTATCGCGAGCAGGGGGCGCTCCTGCTCCATCTAATGGCCGCCAAAATCCATTTAGAGAAAAACGAAAATCGTAAATAAACTATTGGATTTCCTCGTTTATATATATTTTATTGAATGGTTGGGACCCCCCTCCCCCTCTTCCATCCGAACCATATAATACTTTATTTCTATGTTTTTGCGTGTTTGCAAACGCTCGTGTATAGACACGGCATCGCCGTTGCGAGCTCACTCCTGGCGGCCATAAAACACTAAAAACTCTTTTATGCCTCTGTAAAATGTTTTATAGACGCAATTAGCCCCAGATAGATGTGTTTTCAGTGTAACACAAAACCCGGGCCAGGCTGCAGCGAATCCGACTTTCTGTTACCCCAACCAACCGTTTATTATTGGTTTTAGGCCGCACGAAACCACGCCCGCAGCGCCCTCTAACTACGAACATCGTAGACGGTGCTGCCACCTTTAGCATGCGCGAAAGAGGTTACCCACTTCCGCAGTAGTTTAATAGAATGAAATTTCACTCGCAAATATGTATTAAATAAATTGGTACTGAGATGATTTACGAATCGTACTTTAACAATCGTTAAGTCACGCGTGCAAATTCGACACGCTAATTGGTTTATAAAACAGTGCGGCCAAAGTACGATTCGTAAATGATTCTCTCTGAGTTCCGCTATTGCAATTATATTGATTTAATTAGAAAACAAAATTAGTGAAGAAAATCTGGCAAAAATTGTTTTCAGTAACAGGAATAACGTATGTAAAAGAGTCAACTTTTGTATGACAACAAATGACATTTTTGTGCTGAAAAAATTGGGTTGAAATCGAGGTGAAATTTGAAAATGTGACATTTTTATGAACGCTTTTTTTGATGATTTCATGAAAGTGTTAAACATTTAAAAGTTATGCAAATGTTCTTTGTGCATAATCTACTAAATTGTACCAATTTTCTTGGATCCAGAATCTTACTCCATACGACATTGTTCCATTTCGAGACTCTGAATCCAGCTTTAATAAAGTTTTTATTTCGCAGCCATGTATCAAAGTTCTACAAATCGATAGCCCTTGGGATCCATGGGATAATTTTTTAATAATCATGATAATTTAAAATTTCTTAAAAAAAGTAACCGGTTATTGCTGACAATGCGATTGAAATACTCGGGGAGGAGGGCGTTTTTGGTGTCCAAGTAATACTTATTTCGAGAGTGGATTTCTTAATTTTGGCCATTGCAGGTATATGGGGTATTTATCCTACCCTGAAGCCATATAATTAAGGCTGTGCAGGGCAACGATGCTCATTGAAAATAATGATGGGGTAGTTAGCGAAGTGCTCCGATGGTTAAGGGGCAGTTAGCAGTTTGCGAGTCCCAAGATGGCCGCCGTGAAAGGTAGTTTATCGCGCGTTTAATGCTTTCGATTTGCGCTAAATGCACGAAAACGGTTTTTTTTTTAATGAGAGTCCATGAAAAATAGATTCGCTTTTTAACTATTCGTAATGAAGAGAAGAAGATGGAGGGAGACAAAATGGGCGTTTAATTGCATTGGAACGCACTAACTAGCCACTCGCTTTGAACGGCCATTAGCCTCTCCGCAATCGGTTTTTCGCGCTTTACGGCCGGATAAATTGACCGCTGTCCGTTTTCAATCTAAAAGCTTTTTCGGGGCTCGATCCTCAGAGGTCCGTCCAACGCGCTTGGTCATTTCGGTTTATGACCCCGGACGGGGCAGTTGGCGAAAAACGAATTGGTCGCCATTATTATTCAATAAATAATTCCGGATCGCTTGACCGGTGGTCAGCCGAATGAAGCTGGCTAATGTTGGGTGCGTGCAGGCCGCCGAGATGGATTTGCGAACTTGTGAGACCGTTGAGAGATGGCGCCATTCGTGCGTCTTTGAAATTCCGTTAGGTGGCGCGGTGTCCGTTGCATTTGACCGTGACGTCAACTTTTTTGGACGTCCGGAGGAGCGGATTGGACGCTGTAGATTTAATTAGTTAACACTAAGTGTGGTTTGATAATGTTTTTCCATGATTACTGTTCTTGCAAAGACAATAAATTGATCGAAAAGGGACGAATTTCCAAAAATTAAAAATGACAGTTTTCTCAAATAATTACACAATTGTTTTTAAAAAATGACACTTTCTAAAAAAAAAAAAACAGGCGATTTTTACAAAAAGTTACTTTTCAAATAACGACACGTTCTTTTCACTTCTGAAAAAAAACGATTTTTCATAAAAACACACTTTTTCTGAAACAAGGGGATATTTTTTCCAAAACTTAGCTATTTTTGATTTTTAAAAATTAATTTATAAACTTTCCAAATAACAACACATTTTTTTCCATAAAAATATCGAATTTTCATAAAAGACATTTTTTGTGAAAAAAACGACGATATTTTTCCAAAACTTTCTGCGATTTTTTTAAAAATGAAAATGACATTTTATTCTAACGTTTGAAAAAAACAGTTTTTACACACAAAAAAAATGACTAAACTTTTCAAATAAGACTTTTTTTTCCATAAAAAAGATACTTTTCTAAATGCGCTTCGCACAAGTTGAAAGTGGAGTAGCCTACTGTGCATGCCTTTGCATTCCACTTTCTCATAAGACGCGACATTAACTTTCCCAGGCGTATTTTCGTAAAATATTCGTTTGTAGATTCCCTAATTATACCGTAGTTTCACGCGTGTCTTTTCTGTTTAGTTTTCGTTTTGACATCTGCATTTTTGGCCGTTGCATGCGATTCAACTTATTATCTCCGTACTTTCACGAAATCCAGTTCCGTCCTATAATTAAATTGTTCGACCCATCACATTCTGCCGATTTAGGGAGCCATTTGGTCAACAACGCCAAATTACCCAAATATTTGACCGAAAATACCAATTTTCCTGTCATCGTTGCGCAATTATGCCGGACGTTTTATCGCTCCCTGCTCTCCGAGGAACCTACGCAAATTCTGTCTCGAACAATCGCCACTTTTTATTTTTATTTCTTCCTTATCGTTCGTATTTTGGAAGCATTTTGCGTCTTCTCGGAAACAATAAAAGGCGAATAACGATTCGCAGTATTTTTACGATTTCGTTTGGGAGAGTTTTGTTCAGTGGCCTTAGTTCCAACTCACTCTTGTGCTTTTTTTTTTGCAGTTCACGACCAGGACGTCCACCCAAGAGAGCGTCGTTGTTGGGAATGAGCGCCAGCCAAGACACTTTGCTGAAACTGAAGAAAAGTCGGCTGGAAAATGGGGAATATCCGGGATATGAAAACGGTCACATTGCTGGTAAGAACCTCCCAATGATTCGTTTTTCCTCCCTATCCCTTATAGGGAATGAACTTTTTGCAGGCTGCTGGCAAGGGACAGTAAACTGAATACTGGTGGCAAGCGACAGTAAACTGAAAACCCTTGGCAAGGGACGGTAGACTGAATACTGCTGTCCAGAAACAGTAAACTGAAAATTGACGGCAAGAGACAGTAAATTGAAAACTGACGGCAAGGGACAGTGAACTGAAAGCTAACTGCATGCAAGGGACAGTGAACTGAGAGCTAACGGCAACGTGTTTTTAGACATTTAGAACTTGGGGAAAAAACAACCGTGTTTGCAACATTGTCGCAGTGTCGCCCAAGCAGCACCCATCCAAGGTGGCGCCCCCTAGCTGCGACGCTCGGCGTTTTAAATTGAGCGATTTGGATTCAGGAGCGCGTCTGTTCGCCTCTTTGTGAATCCCATCCACGCACGCACGCCTATGGCTTCTCAGCAACAACTCCTCTTAATTCGATAAATTTCGCCGTGATTTTCGACTCATTTCCACCCATTAATTGTTTTTACGACCTTTCTAAATAACAATCGCCCGATTTTAATTACTTTTTTTCTAATTACACGCCCTTTTCGCGAGAGCTGATTGCGCGTTCGCCAATCGCCGATTTGCTCTCTTGAAGCAGGCTGCGGTTATTAGTCGCCAATGATTCACGTGCCATTTCTCATTTAGAGAAACAGCCTTGGAATCACTCGTATGTTCCCTTACTTTTTCAATCTTTTTGGATTCTTCTTATATTTTTCGCCATTTTCTTAGGCAGTTTTCCAAACAAATTCGACGGTGGTCCACTCCCTGACGGTTGAAGGTTACCCCGGCATCGAGGTGATTCCCACTTTTGGATTGAACTGTTTGTTTTTTTTAATCGCCGGTTCTTTGCTGAAATTCCTGAATCCTGGTGAAGCCGGACTTCCAGATAAATATTGCATTTTCTTAGCGAGCTCTGCGAGCACGTTTCACTCTATCGGTGATCACCATTCAGTCGGTTTGTGTTGACTTTAAAACCGCTTTGTGATCACTTGGCAATTTTAATCACATTATCATCGATTTTTGGTCCATTTTTCCACACCTCAATTCCTTTAAGAAAATTCTCCTGATCTCCATCATGACCGATGGTGTTCGAGTCTCCGTACTTCCGGTCTTCCATCTTCCTGAGGAACCACAATTCCTAGCCCAGAGGGCCACATAGAGGGTCAAAAACAAAAGTAGGTTTAAACCATGTCCAGTAATTATTTTTTTCTCAAAACAACGCGACGTTTGGACACATGATGTGACTTTACTCAAGTTCCGGAATCCCAGTTCATTTCCTCTAGGGTGAAGTCCTAAAGAGGGTCCGTGCCATGGAGCGCCTCTACAACATTCGACTCGTTCTCATCTCTTCGACGTACTACTTTCACCCCTTCCTTCCGCACCCTCCCCCCAAAAAGGGGGGGGGGGGAGGTCTGCGTCGCATTTGGCGGAGACGTGGCCCCAACGTGCGCGATTAGTGCGTTTTGTTAATTAAATGCTAATGAGTATTAGCTAGGCAGCGAGAGCAGTGTCGACTCGGGTGTTTATTAGATATTAATTGGCAGTATTAAAAGGCGGCAGAAGCTGGTGCAGCAGCTCGCGATCCGCAGCCGCGATAAGACAACGGCTTTTATTGTCGGCCATTTTGTTACGGCGCTCGGGTCTTCTCCCTCCCTCCGCCAGGATGTTTTAATGAAGTAATGATTATGCCCCAGTCGCAACGACTGATTTGTTAAAGTAACCGTACGTAATTCGGCGAATTAAAAGTCACTTCTGCATGGCAAGGGGGGGGGAGGGATGAATTTGGGGCGAAAAAATGGCGGCTGCTTGCGTGACGTTTGGACGGTTAATTGGCATCCCGAGGATTACGGAAAATTGGCGCAGAAATTGAATTCGCTGTAAGCGGGTTGAGAAAAGCGCTGAATTCGCAAGTTTTGAATTTCACTTCTCGGGCGCTGCTCGAAATTTGGGCTCTTTTTTTGCGAGTGCTGACTGTTGTTCCGTCCGGCGATAGCTGTGGGACCCTTGCCTGAAGTAGAATCATCGATAAAAAAACGACTGGTTTAACTGAAATTTAACAGCTTTGATAGAATTCGGTTGGCGCATTTGCTTTTGAAATCATTCTCTGACGATTCTTTAGCTTGTGATCGGCCATTCTGATTGTGGGTTTTCATGGTTTCCCGTAATTCCCCAGCCATGCACAGTGAGATATTTCGCTGTTTGGCCGGCCCAAGTCCGGGTTAGTGAGGAGAGTTGGGCAGATGAGTACGATGCACTGCCTGCTTTAAAACCGACAACCCGATTGATATCTGCTTTCGGTAACTCGTTGGCTCCGGTCTGTGACACCATAGGGCATTGCGCTCATGGTTGATGATGATGATGATACTATTTAAAAAAATTCAGAATTAATTTAGGTATTTAAATATGCTCTTCATTTTTGAATTGATCAAGAGCGTTAATGTGATAGGGAAATCACCTTGAAACACTGCGGACAATTCCACTGATGAACGCATGAGAAGATGGGCGACATCAACGTGGCCGATTCCTTAAATTCCATCAAAAACTGTGATAAAACTCACTCACTTGTAAGGATTCCTAGAACTGAATATCCTTCATCACTGCCAGACGTGTCATTGCTTCCAACTTCGTTCTATCAGTCCTTATTGGCAGTACAGCACATCGTTCGTTCAGCAACTTTCAAATTCAAAAAATTACTAGATTATGGAACAATTTCCAAAGTAGTATTATTTTAAGAAAATTAAAATTACCACAATGGACTTATCCACGTAACTTCTTTGAGAAGACTTCGTTCCACACACCCCAAAGACGTCTTGCATTGATTGTTAAGGACCAGCCACAATTTGACAGCAATGGCTTTAGAAATTATAACAGAATGAAGTAAATGTGACGAACTCATTATGACTTGTCCATTCACAAGTACATTGTCATGAATATTTCTTGGTCAGTCAGAGGTAAATGTATATGCTATCAAAGAGTGATACCTTGCCGCTTGTCCTTTCACCTGGACAAGCTTTTCACATTTACATGGACCTTAGTCGCCAAGTGCAAATCTTCCCAATGCTGTAACGGTTCCATAAGCAGTTTTAATAATAGGTCGTGTTGGACTGGCTTGGACGTCCATGCTTCAGCGTTTGATGGCTCGGCATAACTCACCGTCTTCATCCTTTCGCAATGGCCGCCATCTGTTCCTCGCCTCGTTCACACCTTCCTGTTTCCTCTCCGCCAGCTTTTCCTCGACGACCATTTCCGAACTGGGGGAATCCACGCGCCATCAACACGCTCTTCAGGCGGAAATCAATCTGCCACCTCTGCCGCAATCCTTCTGGCCGCCATCTTGATAAATGCCTGGTAATGGCACCGAAGTGGGTTTTGATTGGTCGTTCATTGCCTCCGTCCCCCTCGCGCCTTTTACTGCCGTTTGTTGGCGGGGCCACCGACGGCTCTCCAGGGGTGGAAATTACTTTCATTACTGTCTGGAAATTCCTCGATCTATACTCCGGTCATTCGTTTTGATTTCTCGCCATAAAATTCATGGCATTTCTTCGCCCCGTCTTCTTGGTGACATCGCAGGCTGCCAGCAACCCCTCGGCCATTCTTCTTGCCATTTCCCTCGGATATTTTTTCCCGTTGATGATCAACTCGATTACACCGAAATCGTCTTCTGGTGGTCCCTGCCCGTGCCCATCCCTTCACCTCTCGCACCCCCCACCCTACCCTTTTTCTTCATAGTCTCCGTCTTTCTTGTAGATGGCAATAGTATCGCCGCTTGTTCCACCTGCACTCGGATGGCTTCTATTAGATCCAGCAATAAAATCTCTTTTCCGTCATAAATGTAAAAGCCTCAAAACATCAAAATGCTCGTTATTGGATTTTCTTTTTTGGCTGGCTCGTGGCATTCGTGCCTGCTCGCGTGCTACTACGTTTATTGGAGTTGACTTTTCCATAAATTCCGTTTCCATTACTCGGCTTTATTCCCATTTTTATTGGTCTTTGGCACCCCCATCCATCCGTGCAACCATTGCGTCGATCCCCCAGCCTTTATTGCCTCCACCACCAGCTTCGCACATGAACTGGCATGAGCGTCTCTCTATGTGGAAATGATAGAAATGGGCAATACAGGCGAAAACACACAACACGTAAATATACATTATTAGATATAAATATATCGGGCAATAACGTTGGAAAGATTGGAGGAGAAGGCAAGAAGGTTAACGAGTCGGGAGACGGCAATAATATACGACGCTTTTATACTTTCTCCTTTCTACATTTATTAAATTAATCTGGATCAATCCGTGACAAACTGGCACTTGTTGACGATGGATTGGACCTAACCGTGATAGACGATGCGTGCTCTCTCTCACTCTGCCAAATGGCAAAAGACGCCACTGGCACCGAGGAATACAATCCGAATTGCGAGAGGATGCCTGGAAATAGGTGGACCAACGAAATATACTCTTGGCACCTCGTGGACAGCCTGGTCAATTTAATAAAAAAAAAACGAAAAGTATATTGGAGGTCTTGCAGATCACCACTTGGACTACCTCCCCATCGACGATAGCAGCAACACAATTTAAGAATTGATGTTATAGGTGCGAAGATGTGAACCTTTTGGATGTGGATGGAGGAGATTATTAGACATTGGGTCTTGCGAATTGAAGGTTTTTTTTCATTCATTCAGTTTTAAATTGATCTGAAAGAAAATGGACTTTTCTTTTGATGACAACGTTATCTGTATTGAATTTGGATTACAGACTGGAAAGTCCACTAATGATGGCTGTGTATTGAAGAATGTCTGTAAAAATCATAAAAATTGGACCAGATTGACCAGACGCTGTTTTGATGGAGTGTCTATGCAATTCAGAAAAAATACAATGACCATCAGGAAACCTGCGTTCCTTGCACCATGGATTAGGTGCTAAAATGCGACTTACTGTGAGATAATTGGCCATTGGACCAAGCTAAAGGGAATTGTTTCCATCTGTGAATCTGACAGAAAATGGATTTGTCTCCTGAAGGCAAACGTTGCCTGTATTGGATTTAGATTCCTGATTGTATAAACCACAAAGGATGATGTTGTATGGAGAATGTCCACGATGGTTATGATCACTGGATCAGATGGATATTGTAAAATTGCATTGATGGAATTCAGGAAAATCTCAATGAACATCAGGAAACTAGCATTGCTCACATTCTGGTTGAAGTCCATGGCCATACAAAGTATCAAAACTAAATTTAGGTGTTTTTTGTTGTTGTTTTTTTTGGTTTTTAAAAGAAAAATCCTTCAGCGTGAAAATTACACACGCAATGGTTCTGAACAATACCGTTATGAATGCCAAGGTTGAGGAAATCTGCCGTTTTTTCCCTTTTTAAAATCAGCAGATTGTAATTTGGACGCATTATTAACGCATCTTCAGCAGTGTCCATGGCAGATGGGGAAGTCTTTGGCACCTGTGGCGTGAACGCTTCCGACAAATCGTTACGCCGCAGGAACGAGGAAATGAATTCACTGACTTTCGGGGCTGCAGGAAACAGAAAGGCCAACACCCAATGATGCTGGAAAAAGACATCTGGTAGAAGCTCTGGAAAAAGGCTGCAAGACACGATTGGCACTTTGCTCTCGTCGAGTGATCATTTGTTAATAACGGAAACGCTCTCGAGTAGAAAATTTACTCTGATAGGACATTTATCTGATCCTTGAAAGAAAAACGAGCGAATCAATGCAAGATGCTGTTCGTCTCCAAGACAGCTCCTTGGCAAGGGACCAAAGGGCTTCTGCGAGGAAAGGCACTGCCTGGATCGTTTCTGAGATAGAAGAAGCAATGAAGGCCTTCAGATGGATGTCATTTGGAGAAAAATGTCTGCATTTGCAAGATTGGACATTCATGTCATCTTTTACTGCTCTTTCAACGAGTGGCAACACATTCTTAAATTGGGTGTGAAAGATTGAGATCTGGAGTTCTGCAATGGTTTAGAAATACCAGTCTTACGAGTCTATTTCCTTTTCTATTTCATTTTTCATTTCATTTTTTCTCCCAATATTCCAATCTTTATTAGATTTAAAGCTTTTTGGTTTCATTAAAAGAAAAATATATATATTTGTCTGTATTTCAAATGTACATGTACAAATAATTTGCAGAAAAATGCGACTTCTTCTTATAAATGTACGTTCATCTACGTCTCCTCGTCAGCCATATTTGTCCCACTTGTGCCGGTTGTGCTGCCAGACTGACCCTCTCAGTTCCAGATTCATAAAAACACGAGTTTATAATTTCTTCCAATCTCTAATTATTGGATTGATTTCAATGTTTTGATAATAATTCCATAATTGTTTATTTGGTTCCAATTAAAAACAAATGCTAATTTTTGGTTGATTTTGATCAATATTTTAAATTCTGACATAGGTGTTAAATTATTATTCGTGTATTTACAGTTTTTTTTAAATTTGTCCAATTAAAAATCAGATTTTTTTAAATGAATTTTTTTTTTCATTTTTTAGCAAGCATTTAGAGTTGTACACTGTATTTGAAATAATTTATTAGTTATTGGATTTAAAACTTTGTCACACTGCTTATTCCATCTGATGTTGTCATATTTTGACAACAATGCTGGCGGTTTCATCGATTTATCGCTTAATGCCTAATCCCTAATTTCCTGTTTCAATTCCGAAATGTTTTAATTTTTGCGATTTTGGAATTTTGCATTTATTATATTGTTATTATTTTTAGCTCATCTGCTGAAAGGCCTCCAGGGCAGTATTGATCCCATGATGCTCTTCCCACTAATCACAGGTGAGAGCCCCCTGGTTGTCATAGTTACAGGTGTAGCCTGGGGAAGACAATTAAATATGATTCATGAAACTAATGAATAATTAATTTCTCGATAAATTAAGCATTTTATTATTTCGTTGGTTTTCTTCTTTTTTTTTTTTTTTTTCGCCAAACTGTCAACCTTTTATCGTCGAAAAACAATGTTAGGATCTTTTTCGCAGCTGTGAAATCAAGACTCGAACAAGTTCTGGAATCCCATCAGTTTCTATTCAGTGTGTTTCCCATATATTTTGATTAAATTCTTAACTGCCTTTATTTTTCTAGGTAAAGACCGATATTTTGCAAATTCCTAGCATAAATTGTGGTAATTGGTATGTACTTCGAACATCCCTCCCTCATATCTTATGTTACTTCTGAAAATGTTTTCTTATTTTTAATACATTTATGCGAAATTCCTTTAACCCTAATATTTAAAATTTCATTTACTTTGACTACAGTGCCTATTTTTTGTATGCTTTAATTAAATTTGGATGCATCCTTTGATTGAGTCGTGGTAAAACTATGAGCATTTTCATTTTAAAGCTTTATAGTTTTGCCGAAATTTACTATAATTTTTCTATTTATGAACTAAAATAGTTTTATTTTTTAAAACTTTTTTTTTAAATCCTTATGGAAAATCCTAATTTTTTGGATGCTTTAATTAAATTTAAATACATCCTTCGATTGAGTCGTGGTAAATCTATAAGCATTTTCATTTCCAAGCTCCATAGTTTTGCAGAAATTTACTCTAAATTTTAATTTATGAGCTAACATAGTTTTGTTATTTAATAATTTTTTTATAAATCCGTATGGAAAATCTTAAATTTTTTGGTTGTTTTAATTAAATCTGGATACATCCTTCGATTGAGTCATGGTAAAACATTGAGCATTTTTATTTCCTAGCTCCCTAGTTTTGTCGAATTTTACTATATATTTTCTATTTATGAACCAAAGTATTTCTATTTTTTAATATTTATTTTTTCTAAATCCTTATGGAAAATTAATTGGGAGGCCTGTTGAACGTTTATAAAGAAAAATGGCAGTGAAGCTATTTTAATTTCAAGAAATTGGGTAAAAAATCCAATCTAATTTCGTCCACATGTTTGTAAGAAATTGAGGCTGAAGATTTTTTTTCTCCTTTGATTTGGTTTCATATCAAATTTATAACCGCATATCTCTTTCGGAATTATTAAACGCTGGTGCGTTTTGGCATTTCGTGTTTATTAATTTTCTTCTCTCGGGCTCCTAAATTTGCTCGTTGAAATGGTTTTACTCTAATTTGCATTTTTATGGCATGTCAGAACATCTCCCGACATAACAGCTTATTACGTGATTCATCAGGCTCGAGACCTATAATTGACCAAAATATTCGGTCAAATAAAAAAAAATCCTTCCTTCACTTTTCATATTTATGATAGCATTTTTCGATGCCGAGGCTGTGAGAAATTAAACTCGACCCCGAGTATGCAAATAAGGCTGCTGAAAATAAGAAGAAGATGCCTCGTAAAAAATTAAAATGTCCTAAATACGAACAACAAAAAAATGTTTATGCGGAGAACTTTCCTCCAGCATAGAAAAATTTAGAAAGTTGGAAAATGCAACAAAAACCACCGAAAGGGCAACGAACACGACTCTCGTTTCATTAACATATTTGCACTAGGAGTATTTGAACTGTTTAGATAAAAACCGATGTCAACTAACGTTCTGTTCTGGACCTTATGCAGATGTCGTCATCATTCCATTATCACGTGACTTATCATTCATCCCATAGGCGAAAATTATCTGGAGGCACGTTTTTTGACAACAAATTTTGACACACTTTAATCAAGTTGAATATTTTTGATAATTTGACGTTGACGCTTCTTTTTCCCAAATTTTGTCTACTTTTAAACACGTTGTTAATCAGGACGACGAGGCATTTTGTTTGATTAGTCAAAATATGAAATATGCGTTAGTTCTTGTTATGGAAATGTTTTTGACCGATTTGCTGCAAATGGTAAGATTCAATTTCTTGAAGTAGCCAGTATCAATTTCTACAAAATGGCGCCCTCAAAATCGTCCTTAAAAAATTACGATTTAGATGTTCGTGAAAAAGGTTGACAGTTTGTGTTATCTTTTTTGTTGAAATATTTTTTGGTCATTTTTTCGCAGTTCTCATTTGCCTGTACTCTTCTGGGCTTGCTCGGCACACGGTAATCTCATGACAACCAGGCACGAGTTTCCTAATTTTTACTAATTGGTAAATAACTCCCGATGCATCCGCTCAATGTGATCGCACTCAATCCTATTGCACTCTTTTAATTCTTATCACTATTTCATTTTTATTTTCCCCTATTTCGAGCGATAACTAGGCTACACCTTGAACTGTGCGCTAGAGCTCTCTCTCTCTCTCTCTCTTTTCAACTGACTTCAAATTTTAGTATCTTGCGGAGAAATATGAAATTGTATTTAGAACACTCCTGGCTATATAGTTTATCTCGCATTGTCATTTCTCGGTGGGTTTTTGGATTTCGACGTTACTGAAACCAATTTTTACCAGAGTACTTCAGTAAAAATCAAAATTTTAAGTGTCAAGTTTTTGCATAAAGAATCTAGAAGTATTCTATGAAATTTTAGAAGTAATCTATGAAATATTGGAAGTAAAATACGGTACTTCTTAAGGAACGTCTAGCCTTAGGAACAGAAAATAAAATGTATTCATTACTTTTATAATTTTAAGCTGAATATTGATTTTGTTTGTATCACTAAATTGATAGCATGAACGTTTTGAGATATAGAAATTCATAATTTGTAAATAAATAAATTAATAATGTTATAATCACAATGTCTTCCGTCTTATTTTCGGAAAATCGTGTTTGTCCACCAAATACATCCCCAAAAAGTTGACCATTATACTTTTCTTTCTTTCTTTGGCATTCTTGTACAGTCGTCTTGGTCAACCATTTCCATGCATCTTTTGCTTATTCTCCAGTACCTTTTTACACTTATTAATCGGAGAACTTGTGATGGTCTTGGAGGACTGCCAATTTTTCCATGGTTCCTGTCACAACACTTTGTCTTTAAATTTAGCGGTGAAACCAGAACCATCAGTTTCGTCACAGATGTCTGCTAACTGGATGTCATTTTGGAATGCTTTAGGTGAACTTCGAATGGAGAAATCGCCGCTGCTGGCCAACGGTTACAATCATCCTCCCACGCATATCAACCCTTTACCCTTCATGGCCCTCAACCACCATGGTCACTCTGCCACCGCCATTTTGTCCCCCAACACGGGCATGCCAATCTCATCTAGTCATCCCAACTCCAGAAGCGATGGGTCCATCATCAAAGAGCGCGCGCACGCCAATGACGTCCTGCAAGCCAGGTAAGACAGCAACATCTTTACTCAATTCACAACATTTTAGATTCTAACTTTTCAAGAAAATGACTGTTGAAATGTCTATGAAAATTCCACAATAGTCTACGATCATTATTTTTTTAAATCGCCGATCTCCTTTAGATTGTTTTTGTTTGGTAGAGATAGATGTCAGTGGACATAGTTGATAGACTGTGTTGAGGAATTTTATTGCAAACCCATTATTTTGCTAAGATGCGATGAATCCGAAGTCCTGCAAATTTTGAACTTTGTCCTTCAACTTTGAACCAGAATGTCTGGCGGCATTTAGGATGCCTTAAGCTTCTTGGTCTTAATTGATTGAAGTCAAGAATAGTGTCCAAGACTGTAGTTTCGACATGATGATCCAGTCAACAACTGCTGAGCACTTGCTGACCAATTAATTAATGTCAAATTCTGGGAAATTTAATTAGCATTTGTAGCATATGCTTTCATGTTGCATTACTGGTAAAGAATTAACTTACAGTAAGCGTTGCATTTTCTTCGTAACTCTGTTGATCATAAACCACTTAAAAATCATGCATAATCTTACAGACGTCTATTGTGGTTCCAGAGTTGATCGACCATCTCTCCCCAGTCACCCTTCGAGTTTAATAAAAAAAATTGATAATCTTCAGTAAAAGTTTAAGTACATGTACATGCATACATGCCAGTGACAAAAGCGCCCCACAATAGAAAATGCCGGTAAACAACAAAAGATGTAAAAGGCCGCAGTAAAGAAAACCCGAACCAAACAATAACCAGTTTAGAAAAAAAAATTGATAAGGGTATAAAAATAAGGGGTCATCGAGAGTGCCCAGGGGATCGATCACTGGAGCCCCAAAAGAACTCATTTCAATTTATTTTCTCCAATGGATGGGAATGAAAGGGAATAACCAGTGTTTTTTGTGCGATGAATCTGTATACATGTCCATGTAATTTCTCTAAGATCAGGGAGGTGGATATGACAGCATGTCACTGAAGATCGACTAACTCAGTGTCCAAATTTGCAAACTTGTCTTGTTTTTAATTTTTTCAAATCATAACCTAAACAATGGATGAAAGACGCCGACATGGAACGAGATGAAATTGTTCTCATAAAAATGTGTAAAAGAGAGGATAAGAAAGTGTAACGTTCTTATGGATTACCATGCACTGACAGTCTTGTACATGTATTCGGGTGTATCCACGAACTTCTTTGTCGGCATATAAAGAAAACATGAAATCTAACTTTTTCCAGAATCTTGAAGCATTTGTAACTTTTATGAAAGAAAACATGCAGCCAATTTTTTATTATTATTTTTTTTTTTCTGGCGAAAAGATGATTGGGACATGTTTCTTTAAAGACGGTGTTATCTAAATTTACATCCACGTGTATTTTGGAACTTCCAGATTTTTAAAAATAAATACCCTAATCCCGCGAGTATAGTCCGCGGACTATGCAAAGGTTTTTTGACCAGACTCGGATCCCCGCGGACTATACACGATCGAGGGCGGACTATCTATGTTTAGACTCAAAATACCGGTACCGTATTACGGTGAATTGGTACAAAACCCATTACAAATATACCGTATTTTATAAAACGGAACATTTAATTCAATATACTATACAGTATATAACTGACAACTGGCAACTGTATAACTGACAAATGTTTAATTAGCACAGTGCAAAAAGCGGACTATCTATGATTTTTAAATTTTTTCGGAAAAAAGTGCGGACCATACATGAGGGCGGACTATACTCGCGGGATTAGGGTAAATGTGAAGTTACCGATAAATTTTATTTGGTTGTTTCCAAGAACTGTTCTTATTCATCGATATACAATATAAAGAAACAAGTTATCAAAACATAAGAAATTCAGCTTTCTCCAAAACCTTGAAGCATTTGTAAATTTTATGAAAGTAAACCAGCCAATTTAATCAGGTGTTTTGTTAGGAAATGATGATTGTGGAATGTTTCTTCACAAACACTATAGTAGTCAAATGAGCATCCACGTGTATGTCTATGATGAAACTTGCACCAATCAAATTTGTCATTGAATGGTTGACCATTCATCACATCTACAGTATATGATGTATCGTTTTCACTCAATATAGAAAAGAATTGCATGACTTAATACTGCCTGAAACCGGACATTGACAATTTTTGGAGTTATGGCACTTTTAAAGCGGCCCACGCCTGCATGAAACTGAACAATTAAGGGATACGCGAGAAAATCCCAAAATTCTCACATTTTTTCACACAAATTTCGGTGATTTTAAGTAATTGTCCGCTTCCTCCTTGGCGCGTCTGTAGATGGCGCCACGGTCGCGCCACTGTCTCGTCTGACAGCTTATTTGGCTCCTATTGTGGCCACCAATTTGATTTCTTCATGATTTTCCCAATTTTTTGTATCGGCCCGTATCACGTAACTCTTTTGAGGGTGCCGACACGTTCACAAAAAAATAAACATACCGGGTTACGCGATTTTCTGTTTGAATCAATTACAGGTTTTTTTGTGGCACCTCAGCAAGGCCACAATAGAGGGGGTTGCGAGCGTGAAAAGAAATTGAAAAATAGTGCAAAACGAAAACGGGGGTGCTAGCAGTTCTCCCGCCCCCTACTTACGTGAAAACGAGCTGGAAATTATGCCTTCGAATGTAACAATGCACTCCAAGATGGCGGGTGGCAGTTGTTACTCTCTATGGATATTAGGTTGCAATAATTGTACTTCAGTCAAAGTCCTTTAATATCATAATGCGAGCGTAATGCTCGGGGAAAAATAAGAAGGGGGTCGAGAGGGTGGGGGAGGCCAAAAAGTACAATTGAAATGGATTTGTAGGAACATTTGAGGCAGGCAGCCATCTTTTTATTTCTCAGCGGCTGACATCAAAGCGAATTTTCATAATGACTGGAAAATTTGTACCCGTTCAATTGGATCAGTGGACAGAATTTAATATATATTTTTTGGGGGAGCAGAATAAAAAATGCCCCAACTGCAAAGTTTTTTTTTTTCTTTCTTCCATGGCTGCGTGGCGATTGTTGCGAAAAACCGTATTGAAATCGCAACTTCTGACGATTTTTTTTGGTCCGATTAGAACCAGTTTAACATCGTGAATAAGGAGTAGATTAGTGAAGTCCGATCCTCGAAATTTGCACAAAAAAGCAGCGGCTGCTTTTGCAATTTATACGCCGTGACCGCTTGGCGGCGTCCGAGGCGCCAACGTTTCGGGTCGCGTGCCGCCGTTCCAAATGTCGCCGTGCTTCAGAAGTGACACAAATCAAAAAAAATCTTTAAGTTGTGATTTAAAATTGTATTTATAGTGATAGTCATTGGATGTATTTTCGGTGAATTAAAATGCCATCTCTTTCGCATTCTAATTTTAGATTGTAATATTGTTAACTAAAACGTGTTAAAACAAAAATCGATATATGGGCGAAACTTCATTTGTATTTGTCATACATTGCCACCGTGCGGCGCTGCGAACAAATGCCATCTAAAAAGCGTCGAGTAAACATTCTGCTATTACGTTTACCGTGAATATACAGAACCCAATATAAATTATGGGACACCAGTAAAATTTCAGAAATAGTTAAAATGAAAATGTTTAAAAATGGTTGTCTATAATAATATTTATTTGATCAACAGATGAGAAATTAACTTAACAATTCGCTTAAATTAGTAATTTTCTTTACCAAAAAAATAATAATAATGCCAGGATGAAATGGAAAAGACGTGTTTAAAGTGCAACATAAGTGATATATGGGTCACTTTGCAAAAGTTGAAAGTATTTTGTACAACATGCACTGTAATTTTAATGAATAATATTATATTCAATAACGTTCTATGTTCTAAATGATGTATATCTCATATAATTCCCCATTAAATAATTCTTTTTTTTTTTTGCAATATTCCATACTGTAAGTTTGTTTGCACACATGGATTGGTACACAAATTCTGCATGATTCTAAGGACCCTGCAAGTAGTTTTTTTTTCTACTGTATATACTTCCCTCCTATAGCATCAATATAACCTGACTAAGACGCTGCTCCCGTCTTACGTCTTCTCCCCATCAAGCGGGGGGGAATTCCCCTCCTGTCCTCCTCCCCCCTCCCCCTGACGTCCTCGCGTGTTATTAAAAGCCGTTGCCGCAAATCTGCATCGAATATAACTCTTTTCCGTTTTAATTACGGCCCCATGTTAAACGCGTGTCTTTCCGAGGTACTAAAAGTAAACATTAAAGTTTGGTTTTCACTCATTGTGTTATTATGGCACAAAAGGAGCAAAGCAAAAGAAAAAAAACCCCAACGTACTCGAGGTGGGGGAGAGGGGGGTGCGGAACCCCCTGCGAACGCATCTCTTTACACGAAGAGGAGGGTCTCGAAAATTCAATCGTAAATGACACTCGTAATGACATCCTTATTAGAAGAATATATTATAAATGCGTGCGAGGGCGTGGGCAAATGTTTTAATATTAAAAGCAACGAGAGAAGCTCAACTTTTCTAATTTCAATGGATCGTAAATATTGAGCGCTGGGAACACACGAGGCGCTCTTCGGGACACCATCTTGCCCATGCGTGAACGAAGGAGGATCCTTTTTAATGAAATACTTTCTACTCTGTACGTGCATGGTGCATTAAGGTGGGGGAGTTTTAAAACTGCTTTTGAAATGGTTGAAAAGGACTCGTTTTACAATATTTTTAAGTCGATGCTCGGACTCTTTATCGGGACAAAAAAGAATTTTTAACAAACAAACATACATACATGTCCGCTTTAGAAATGGGCGGTGCTGGAAGTGAAATGGCGTGCGAGGCCCCACGTGCGTGACTTTTGAAATAAAACGTTGGAAATTGTTGACAGTGAATTGAACTTTTGACGCGGAAGCGTCAACCGTCCGAAATCGACGACGAGTGGTCGCTAGGTGGCGCCCGCGTAGCGTTGAAATCCATTTAATTTTATAGGGAAGTGAGTTTACACGAAATTTTACGAGAAATTATTGGTCCTCTCTTGTTCTCTCGGTTCATTTTCAAACGTAGAAATGCGACGATTTTTTAAGATTGATAGGAAAAACTGATAAAAAGTGCTACATTTTTGGAATACAGAAAACGTTTCCAAATGAATGTTATTTGCTTCCGAAACTTTGGAGATTTTTTTCCAGGCCATACACGTGAGCAACGTTTTAGGGGATTTGTAGAACTTTCAAAAGGGATGCTTGTTGCTTATATGGAAAAGGTTTGATGCGTTTCACCTTTCCAATTAAGGTTAAAATAAATTCGGAAAGGGTCAGTGCAATTAACCCTTTAGGGCCGGTTGGACCAACTTAGGTTAAAATCTGAGGTTTACTAACCTTGGGTTAAAATTTGACTCCAGGTTAACCTTCGGGTTAGATGTTTGTGTTGCGCCAATTAACTCATGATGAAATATCCCCAGGGTTGTGGAACCCATGTTTAACCGCTGGAAACCAAAATGGATGACGGGAAAGGAACAAACTTTGACCAATGCTGCCAGATTGCGCAACCTAGCTGGATTCACCTGTCTGTGATCAGGTGGTGTAGCTTGCTTGATTCCCTAGCTATATCGGATCTACATGTATCTGTATAATGTCCGTGTAAGACAGGGTTTACAGTCCGCCATGTTGTTTTTCCTAATAACCCGAGGTTAACCCGGCCTGACTACTGGCTGGATTAACCTTTCTCTTCATTTTTTCCCTAACCCGTGCTTGTGCAATACAACGGTGGGTTAACCTAGAGTTACGCAGTAGGTTCACCCTAGGTTATTCTTAACCTCTGTTGATGCAACCGGCCCTAAAAGGTTGGAAATCAATTCGGATGGTGCAATGAAATGAATCCTTCAAATGTTTCGGAATAAATGCTATTCAATTCAACCATTAAATGCAATGAACCCTCAATTGGTTCAATGCATTCTTTAAAAAGTTTGAAATAACTTCTAATGGTTCAATGTAATGAGCCCTTCAAAAGGTTCGAAATAAATTCCAATGGTTCAATGAAATAAACCCTTTAAATGGTTCTAAATAAGGTTCAATAAGAGATTCAATGCAATGGACCCTTCAAAAGGGTCGAAATAAAATGTAATGATTCCATGCAATGATCCTTTCAAATGGTCCGAGATACATTCTAAAAGGTTCAATCCAGTAAACCCTTCAAAAGATTCGAGATAAATTCTAGGATCGAGGTTCAATGCAACGAATCCTTCCAAAGGTTCACTTTCTCTCCTCGTTAACCTCTTCACTCTCAACTCCTTCGTCTTTCTACGTTTTCGGTCGTTCGTCCGCATCAGCGCCACGCACGAGGCCCCCGATATCTCTATAAATTCGTCGTCTGCAAACCCGGGCTCTGTTCCTCTTGTTAAACTGCTAATTTGTGTTTGTATTGATTCACATTTCAATTAACTACGAGGTGATAAAAGATAATGAAGCCATATGTTTGCTTTCCATGAAACGTTTCCAGAGCCTTCACAATTGATATTGAGCCAGTAAGAATTAAGGCCTAGGCGAGGGGGGGGGGCGGAAGTGCATCCTTCGCCCCCTCGACACCCGGCATTAATAAGGGACTAGGATGGCGCGATCTAGTCGTGCCCAATAAAACAAAAGCAAACACATTGGAAAGTCAAAAGTAGCCCTAATTTTTGTCTTTTTCTGCTTTTGATGCAACCCCGAAGCAGGTAATTCCGAGCGCGTTTACGACCCTGTTCCACGGCCCTAACTCCGGGCCGCGGAAAACGAGTTAACCGACGAGTAATCCAATCTAAATGTGAGCTTTTCATTGCTGCAACATAATAAAATGAGTCATTTCCACAAATGATGATATCTCTTACTGCTCACAATTATCAGAGGCACGTACTAACGCCGACCCATTAAAACGACCTACGTCTTCTCAGCTCCATGGATCCATGGCTGCTGCATGCGAGTGAGTTTCTAAAAGGTGGCGAACACGAGGCGTCCTACGGTCAACTTTTCAATGAAAATATCCAAAGGGACCACGTTTTGGAATGTTTGCATCAATCTTGGGGAAATGGACGACGTTAGCAGATGTCCATTTCCCAATAAGAAAGAGGCATGGAATGTTTGCAGCATCACCTTAATGTTGAAACCAGAAATTGACAATTTTTTGAGTCGTGTCGCGTCCTACCTTGGGTGAATTTCCGATTTTTAATATCTAAACTGAACTGAAATTGTATAGCCTATCTTTTTGAAACGGAACCCGAACTTGACAGTAGCAGTTTCTGTAGCCGCTACACAGGTGGCGCTGCGAACAGTTAAAAGGTAGAGAGTCTATTAAAAGGGCGCCTATTGCAGTGTAATCGCACCGATGCTCTGGTTCTTTGGATGGAACCATTTTCATGGTTTCATGTAAACCGAACAAATGTTTCAAATACATGTAGTTTTTTTTAGGATTTATTGACTTCCAATAACCATAGCGTTCAAACATGTACTTGAATGTGAACTTTACGGTTAAGAGACAAAGAGGAAGTTCTCAGAACCACAATGTCATGATTCGAACCAGCAGTGTTCGAACACGAAGTTGAAAATCTAACCTTGCACTTAGCCAAAAAAAAGTTATACTGTAGCTTCAAAATAACTTTTTTTAAAAAAAAGCCAATCAATGCATTACTTTTGCACGCGTGAATTCCCAACTGCCAAAGTACGATTTTCAAATTCTCAGTCTAAATTCTATAGCCATCGTTGTGCTAACTGTAAGCCAGATGGCGCTCCTTTTCGAGTGCCATTTCGCAGATATAGAGAGAGGCTGCATTGGACGTGACAGCGGTCTTATTTATGTTTATTTGCGACTTGTCATTGAATGGTCCATATCTCTGTCGTCGCAGCGTGTTTCCCGTGTCACTTCTGTCAATAAGGACAAATAAACGTCTGTTTCTCGACTGAAGCACGTTTCCAGTGCCGTAAACGAGCGGAAATCTCGGAAAAGGCATGCACACCAGTCGTAACACTGGCCATTGAGGATCCATTCCGGCTTTCCAGAGAGATACAGATAGCATTGCTGATGTGTTTACATTGACGGACGAACACGTATACCGCTCATTCAATGGTTCACATCGCGCGCAACAGGCCTTTCTTGAAAATCCTAACCAACAGTGTTACAGTGCACTCGGTCCTCTGAATGGCTTAAAATTCTTTGACGTCATACGTTAATGTCTTTGCACTTTGAATCTTAACGAGCGTTTATTCAGCGTCAGTACATGTAAGGTTTTTGTACCGTTGAACAATTTCAGTTTTCATTTAGGCATGCACTAAATCCCTGTATACTTGTAATGACAGAAACATAGAAAATACACAAATAGATTCAATTCAATTCTATTAGAAATGCTATTTGATTGTGAAGAACTTTTAATATTATCTCGTTTATTTTAAAAGGAAAAATACTTGTAAATTTCATTTATTTAATAATTGAACATTTGGAATAATTATATAATAGTTAAATATTATTGAATAAATAATATTAAAAATACATCCTTCATTGATATTCTGACGATGACATCATTCGTCGATATTCTGGTGATGACGTCAATCATTAAAATTCGGTGTATGACGTCATGTAGCAGAATTCTAATGATTACGCCATGTAGCAGAAGTCTAATGATAACGTCATTAATTAAAATTCTTATGATGACGTCATTAATTAAAATTCTGATGATGACATCATTCATCGATATTCTGATGATGACGTCATGCATTAAAAAGTTTGATGACGCCATGTAGTAAAATTCTTATGGTGACGTCATTCATTAAAATTCTGATGATGACATCATTCATCGATATTCCGATGATGACGTCATGCATTAAAACTAGGTTGATGACGCCATGTAGTAGCCTAAACATGGCGTAAACATGTAGTAAAATTCTGATGCTGACATTCGTCATTCGTTCGTTTTAGCCGAACATTTGTAATATCCGAATTCAGAATTCGTCTTAGACGAAGAAATTCCCTTTATTCCTCCATACCCTATGGCGGGGACTGGAAGTGAGCTCGTACTATTGGAAATCCGTACATTAATTTGTTTCCCCTATTTGAGTTACACCTCCTTGCAATAATCTTTCGAGCCGGAGCCGGCTAAAATATGGTTCGATTTTCAAACGTGTTTATATCGCTAATATTCAAATAATGGAAAGTTACTTTAAAAAAAGATGAAGAATATGACGGTGTCAAAGCTCCCATTTTAGTTTTAAACCGAGTTCGCGTATCTAAAACATCGAATGTTTGGAGTGCAATTAATGCCATCGTTTCTCACCAGCACGATTGCCATCAGAAAGTTCGCTAGAAACATTCCCCATGACGCGCATGCCCGCAGCGCTCCAGGAATGATTAATAAATTCAGCGTTTTTTCCCAGTTATTTTTAATTTTGCTTTTTTATGAACTAATTTGGGCTAAAAATTCCCCGTTCGCATGTATAATTCAACGCCGTTCTCGGAGTGAATTGCATCAACCACCGACATCAATTTCTTATATTGTTTTAATGAGAAGATGAGTAATATATTCAGACATTATACGCTTTTTATCTCCCCTGCACGCGTGGGGCATTATATAGATATGTTTTTTTTTACAATGCTATTTTTTAAGTATTTCTCATTCGGCTATGTTTTTTTTTGGGGGTATTTTTTCTCTCTCTCTCTCTTCATCTTCTTCTGCCATTCCAATATAAACCCCAGTTAATGCGTTCACATGTGAACATTGTATTGTTGCAATTACGTCTGATTACAAGCACATTTGGAGACTCGAATGGCTTTTTTTATATACCTTTCCTTCCCCACCCCCCCTTTTTTATCCCCATACCCACGCGCGCTTAGCCACGCAAACCCAATCGAGGAATTGAAACTTTACCCCCTTCTGCAACCCCCCTCCTCCTCCTCCTCCTCGGGCACCCTGACTGCTAATATACATTTTTTTGATGAACTTTTTTTTTCTTCATCATGAATTAAGACGATTATTTCCCATCATTTTTTTTGTCGCACGTTTTTCTGATGAATTAGACACGGGGGCAAACGCAAAAACGACCGGCAGAAATTGGGGGGGGGGAAGCTCATTTGCATTTCCGCATCTATATGGCGCGTCACACTAGCAAACAAAAGGAACGTAACTGTCTCCTAATGTCGTCATCCGAGTTAAAACAATTATTTCCCGTGTTTCTTGCCCCTCTTTTTTTCCTACCCCCTCTCACCCACCCCTGGCACGCCATAACATTCCTGCTTTTCTGCACGCCTTTTTCCCCCGCGTCAATATAGCCCTTCTATTTAGCATAAAATGAATCCATTTTCGGTATGAATAATCTGGCAGGGCCTTTTTCTTGGCTAATGGCCCCATTTAAAATCCCAATTATCTTTAGCAAGATGGCAATAAAATACAGAGCTTCGAAAAGCGACGCTTTCTACGCGGAACAACTGCGATGCGTAGATGCTACTGTACTGCAGTGGAGAATTAAGCGAAGAAGAACAACTATGGAACGCCATTTTAGCACATTTTTTTGAACCTAGCGACCAATGGAGGTGTTGACTTCAGCGCTCACGTGGTGCGCTCCGAAGGGGCCGCGAGGCGGCTTCCGGTTTGGCTCTCGTTCAATAGGATTAACGCACGCGACTGTCATGTTTCCAGCATTTTATTGGTGAATTTTGCAAAAGTTTCTCACGTTTTTAATGATCGATTTTGTAAAAGTGTTTACTTACCGGTATTGATCGTGTTTTGCAAAAATTCTTATGTATTGATTAGTCAATTCTTCTAAATTGTCCTCGTTTTATTGATCATTTTTGGTTAATTTCTTACTTTTTCATTGATCAATTTTTTCAAAATTTCCCACGTTTTTACTGATCAATTTTGCACAATTCACTACGTATTGATTGGTCAATTTTGGAAAATTGTCCACTTTTCGTTGATGAATTTTGCAAAAAGTCGCATGTACATGTATTGATTAGTCAATTTTTGTAAATTTTTCCATTTTTTATTCTTCATTTTTTCAAAATTTTTTTTTTCAAAAGTTTCCCAAGTTTTTAATGATTAGTTTTGCCCAATTTTTCATGTATCGATTAGTCAATTTAAGAAAAATTGTTCACTTTTCAATGGTTTCTTTTTCAAATTTCAAATCTCGCTTAAGGTGCATGAAACCCTTGGAACATCTTGGCATTATAGGTATACTTAATGTCTGAGAACATGTCACCATCACGTGTTCGCAAAATCGAGCGTTGGGACGCTGCACAAATTCATGTTTAATGTAACTGTTTTCAATGCTTAGTGGTTTTTTTGCAGCCAATTGAAAATTCGCGAAACTTTAATTTTTGATCTAGATAAACATGTATGCATTTCCCGTAATTAAAATATTGCCTAAACATCGGGCTTATTAGCCGTCGTATTAATTGATCGCCGAGCTCTTATCTCTCGCGTTCGCTAATTTTATGTAAATATTCATTATTTCAATAATCAAGTTTTATCTTCGAGCACCGCGTAAACCTATAATTGGTAAAAGCTGAAATTTCTAAAATTGTCATTTATTGCGCATGCAGCGTTTTCGGATGGTCCCTCATCCCCAGAGTCCCCTCCCGCAGTGTTGCGAGTTTACCCCCCGCAAAAACCCCACCGTTTAATATGCTAATGCTTGTGCAAACAATTCGGCAATACACGAAATTTAAATGACATTAAATGTGATTGAATTTCCAGTTAACAGTTCAGCCATCGGCCCTCTCCATCAGCTGGCTTTGGAAGTACGAAGTCTTCGATGATGAGCTACTCGGATCCCTTGTTACGCACGTTCCTTTGCATTTGAACATACACTACGATGTGTATTCTTTGTCTTAAGGCGGTCCTAATATGGACTTCCGGTGCGTATTATTTCCGAGGCGCGGAGCTGCAGTCTGTCTCAGACTCTATACCGGATGTGTGTATTAAAACCGTTCCAAGTTTATGACAATGATATCAAATGGAATTGGAACTAATTTTTGTTTAACTTTTTTTTTTTGAAGGCATTCTTTTTCAATGGTATTGAAAATCATTCTTTTTCATTTAATGGAATTGACTCATTCTTGTTTAAATTCTATTGGAACTCATTCTTTTATATTCAATGGGATTGAGAGGTTTTTTAAAAAAAATTCTTTTAGAACTCACTCTTTTTCAATTGGAATTGGAATTCATTCTTTTTCATTTAATGGAATTGGAATTCATTCTTTTTCATTTAATGGAATTGGAATTCATTCTTTTCCATTTAATCGAATTGTTCAAATGCTTGTTCAAATTCTATTGGAACTTCTTGTTTTTCAAGTGGAATTGGAATTCATTCTTTTACAAATGGAACTGGCGTTCATTCTTTTACAAATGGAACTGGAATTCATTCTTTTTCAAATGGAATTGGAATTCATTCTTTTCCAAATGGAATTGGAATTCATTCTTTTTCATTTAATGGCATTGCAACTCAGTCTTGTTTAAATTCTATTGAAACTCATTCTTACTCAAATAGATTTGGAATTCATTCAGTTTAATATGGAATTGAAAGTCTGCTCTATATTGAATGTTTAAATGAAACAGCAACATATTCATTTCCAAATTGAAATTGGAATTTACTGTCCTGAATAACTTCAATTTATACAAATAAGGACGTATACCATTTCGTTTACACGTATAAGTTTCTCGTATAAGACATACATTGTATGGTGATACGAATTGAACTTATGTACTTCCGTTCCATCTCCTCGCGTCCCATAACTTTGTCACGTTCCTTTGCCAAAGTGCGAGAAAGCCAACTAGCGATCGTTGCATTTGTTATGACAGTGGCTCGTGACAACTCTTTTAAATCTCAATATTTGATGGCTTTTAATTCGCCTTCCGTGTTTTTCGTTTTGCTGCCCCGGATGGCGCACGTACCGTCAGGTCGGAACGTCAACGTCCAAAGCAACGTCGCAATTTGCGTTCTCTCATTTAATAAGGACGCCATTGACAACTCAGACGTTCGCAATTGCCAATGGGTAATTGACGTTCGCGTCTTTATTAGTGCCGTTGTAATTGCATAATGGTGGAGGATAAGCGTATGGCAAAATGCCTTTAATTAGTGCTGGCTGATTGGTGCCTGCGCCTAGATGCCGGTGAACTAACTGCCCAGTCAATAATTAATGACCCCCCCTTCCCTTTGCGCAAATTAAGATGCAGATATGTACGTGTATATCAGATTGAAATGTCGCCGACACGTGCCTTCTTTCCCGTCCAATTGTCCACGTTGTTAATTTTTTTTTCTTTTTTTGGTTGATGTCGTATGTATCGGATGTGTATGATATGGAGTTCCAAACTTGTGTGCATTCGATCAATATAGGGTCTTATCAGGGAAATGAGATGTTAGAACGACGTGTTCTGAAAGTCTTCCCCCAAAGACGTCCATTTCTAGAATATCTTAACTCTAAGAAGTCGATTTCTATAATGGCTTAATGCATTAAAATCGTCAACTTCTAGAATGTTTTGATGCAAAATCGTCAATTGCTAGAATTTCTTAATGCAAAATCGTCAATTTCTGGAATGTCTTATTGCAAAATCGTCAATTTCAAGAATGTTTTGATGTACAATCGTCAATTTCTTGATTGTATTAATGCAAAATCGTCAATTTTTAGAATATGTCTTAATGCAAAATAGTCAATTTCTAGAATGTTCAAAAGACGTGTTCTAGAATGCCCCTCAAAGCATGTGAGTCCGGTGTTTCCCAAAACTTCTGCACTTTCTCCATAGAATATGTTCTAGAATGTCCCCATCTATAACGTTTGTTCTAAAATGCCCCCACACTTTATTTGTTTTGCAACGAAAGACTATACTTTTAGAACGGCTAAAAAAGAACTTCATCCCTGAGGAATTCACGTTTCAGAAATGCCCCAGTCATGTAGCAGAATGCCTCCGAAAAATGAAATATCCGATAAACTAGAAGAATGGTATACTAAGACTGATAGGTTTGGGACTACTTTACAATCGGTTTGAGAGCTTCGTTGCAAGTAAATGTAAATGTAATAAATGCCTTCACGTTTCGTCGGCCAAAAAGAAAAATGGCCGTCGTCGTCGCTAAATGCGCTCGTCCTATTTGTCACTCAAGAATCTGTCATCCTGATTCTTTCGTTATTCTATTACACACATAGAGCGAACCAACCAACCAACCCCTCGTCCTGAAGTCGAATGTGTTTGCCTGCACGTTTAAGACATCGACGACGAAAGGATTGCGGGGCGTTATTATACATCCACAAAAATCGGGAGGATAATTACAATTAATAACGTGTAAATGCTTCCAAAACGGGCTCTCATCGAGCAGCGAGGAAGGGGAAATCCCCCTCTGGGAAGCGTCGTTAGCGTCGCCTAGCGACGGTGTCCTCGCGCTCGACGCGACATCACGCTGGATTGACCGCTAGGTGGGGCACTAAAGTACCATGTATATATTTGGAATAGAATTAATGGGTAAAATGTGCTTTTTATTTCTTGAGAAAATGCAAGTTTTCACAAGTTGGACAATTGCTTATTTTTTGACTTCGCGAGATGTCTGATTTCGTTATAGAAGAAACATTGCATGCTTTATAGTTCTTTGTGAAAACTTTCCATTCGATCCAAGTGCATGATTTAAAATCTTTGCGATATATACTTTGTTGTCGAGGCTATGCAAATACGGTGGAGCTTCATTAAGAAAACCTCGATTTGTACGTGAATTTCTGATGGTACGAACTCATTTTCAGTTAAACATGACGTGAATTTTTGATAGTACAAACTCATTTTCAGTTAATTAATAACGCCGATTTCTTCGTGTAAGACGGATTCCGAATTCGGATGTTAAACATTACCGGTAAAATAAAATGAATTTTTCGAGCTGCCAAGCATTTCGCGCTATGTCTCGTTAAAACGAACTTTAGAAAATATAAAAATAAAAGGTACATGTACGTCTTATTCCTGGGTATGATTTCATCCAAACGTCGATGATACTACATGTACATATAGTTCGTACTGTTTGTTTCGTTTTTGCATGACTTCTGTTATAATTCGAACTACGGTTTAAACGAACGCATTTTGACGTGCTTTGAGATTCGTCTTAACGAGGTTCGAATACTAGTATATGTTCAGTTACGAACGCCATGACGACTTCCGTTTTATCGGCGGAAGGTCCCAAACACTTTCGAAGATGGTCAAGGCGTCGAGGAAACTGGAGTGCGTCATGGCACGCGTGGGAAAGCGCCATCCGTTCGACCTCTGACCCCCAAGATGGCCGCTTGAAGAGCCCTCGGGGTTGCTAGCAGTCCAAATAGATGCAAATGATGCCTTAATTAAAGCCACGCATTCATCAGGGAGCATTTCCTATTAGGCTAATTGTCACTTCGGTTAATTACACCCTCGTGAGTTAAGAATGATGCATGGATCCAGCATTTATATTATTAGAGAGCGCCGGAGAGCCTCTTGAATTTCTCCTTATTAGCGCGAGACAAATGACTGCCCATTTCGACGCTGCGCTTCACTCGAGCAGAAAAAGGCCAAAACGAGGACCGAAACGAGTACGTTTTCGGTTTATTAATGACATCGGTCCCGATGAAGTCGCGGGTTCAAATTCAATCAATTTGAACTTGCGCGGCCCCGAGAGAACCCGTTCAAGCCCTTGCTTCTGATGGTTGCAACGTGTTGCACGAGTGCGAGAAACTATACGATTGATACGATTTCCAAAATATATTTGCACGCAAATTTATATGGTTCAATGAACTATGGACCTTATGCGGCGTTGCGTAGAGGCCGTCATACACGAGGCAATTTATATCCCGAAACATGTTTTCCAGATATGTTGCTGCTTGATTATTTCCCCGTGTGATGTTGGGAAAAATGTCCTTCGCAAATATGTTTCCGGATATATTTCCTGGCAAATATAGTTCAATAAACTATAGGCCTTATGCAACGTTGTGTAAAGGTCGTCACACACGAGGCAAATTATATCCAAATATATTTCCGGAATAAGAAATGATCCTATTTTTAAGGCCGTCACACGTCCTGAGGTAAATCATGCCCCGAAAAATGTTTCCAGACATATTTTTGCTTGATATTTCCCCATATGTTGGGAAAAATTCCTTCGCAAATATGTTTCCAGATATGTTTATTTCTAGAATAGAAAATGATACTATTCTTAGCAGAATATATGCACAAATTGTATTGCTATTGCATAGCCAATCAGGAAAGACTACACTAGAAAAAACAAAACACTAAAAAGTGGTCAACATATACAGGTGGTCACCATTCAAAGGTGGTCACTTTTCCAGCTATAGCTGGAGAACTGGCTGGCCACAGGCAATTGTTTCAGTGGATAACTTTCCTGCAATTTTTGCAAGATCACCAGCAATTTCTTGCCGGTGATTTTCTCCAATAGAATGAAACTAAAAGTCACGTGACGCTATAGCATAATGTCTCGATCTGCGTAGGGTCTCTTATTCGGAACATTGTCTCGCAACGGATCTGCTACATATACAGATTTCGTCATCATGCCATTATCATGCATGTGACATTGCATTGACTCCATTGGCGAAAATTGCCCGGAGTTACGTCCTTTAAGTTGTAGATGCGATGAAAAGATCACGTGATAACGGCTCAAATATCCCTCAAACTCATTACAGAACTTGATTATACGATTCCAAAACCAATAACCAAAATCGAGTTTCTAGTAGGCTACTTCTGGAACTGTTGTTAATTTTTTAAGAAAACTATTTTTATCACTGGGAGGTTCTTATCACTACATTCGTGCGATGGTAAATATAGTGTTGAATATTTGTTTTTGATCTATTCTACAACGTTCATAGTCCATTGTTCATGTTACGTGAGCCATTAGCGTTAATGAAAACTCCTCCGTTTTCATTAAAAAGCTCTTTAGGACGAATTTAATTCGCGTAGTGGATTCGCTGTAGGTTTTTTTTTTTTTGATAAGGCACGTAATTTCTTTTCATTAATTCGCAGCAACACAATAAAATACAATCTGTTTTATCAGACACAGATGTGTGAATCATTGTTGGTGGAGATCACGCTACTGCAATTTAGTTGCTGATGCCACTCATGCCACTCGTTTTTTAAAACTTGTATTATCGAGAGTTTTGCCATCTGTCGCATTTGCTGGAAAATCGTAGTTTTTATCAGTTTTAAAAGGTTAGGTAACTTGAATTGTTCATAAATAATATCCTATTTTTCTGTGGAGTAATAAATTAATTGGCTCCACCTGTTCCCCTTGCACAACCAAATGCCGAGTTGTTTCTATTTTCCTATCTACTGACCCAATAAAATTGTTTAATCATTTTATCAGCCTTCGAACAATTGCTGCAAATTAGAATTGGAATACAAAATGGCGTCGGGCTAGTCGAACGTGCAGCTGCATTTTCATATAGTGAAACTGGAATATAAAGAAATGAATGAGGAATTTTATAGAATTGGTATTGTTAAAATTTGTCCTCGGAACATAAATTTTGAAAAAATAAAACAAAGATCATGTTTCAATTTTCATGTATTTGAAAATATCCCATGTTGAATGTTGCAATATACGAATTTTGTTCCATGTTAATTTAAATTTTCAAAAAATGTACTTAAAAATGGAAAAACAATTTCCCAGTGTATATTTCCTTTTTCCTAAAGCTTTTCCTATTTCGATAAAAAATAAATAGGTAAACATGTGTGAAAATATCCTCCATGGAATTGAACAATTCGAATTGTATTCCATATGCATGTTTATTTAAATTTTTAAAAATTTACGAAGAAATGGAAACAATTTTTTTCAATGTATATATACATGTATATCTGCATTTCCCGATGAAATCTATCAACTTTACATTTCTCAGTAAAGTTTTAAAGACATACATGTAAATAAACATAGAATTTCACACGGGATCTTCTCATTAACAACCATCTATTTTTTTTAATAAAAATAAAATAGAATAGTAACATTTGAAAGCCTTGCATGACAGGATTTTGTAATGGAACAAGTAAATTCTATAGAAAAAAATCAAAGTTTTAAAAGCACGTTTCGTTTAGATCATAAGAAACTCATGATCTAACTCGTATTACCCCGTACATGAGTCTAGCACCCTCTTAACAGCCCGTAAACCAATTCGCATTGAATGCAAAATGTAAAATACCACTTTTGGTGGTATTCAACCCTAAAGTTAGGGTCAATCATCGAAACATTTCCAAACACGAAAAATCTTATCTTCTCATCGTCAGCTAATTAACTTTGCGGGGAAGCTGTTTTCTCGTCCATTTGCATGAGCACCGTAATTTTCGGGTCCCGATAAGCATTTTATCGTTTCAAAAATAATAATACCAGATTCGGTTAATTTTTTTTTTTGTAAAGTTTTCATTATATTTTTTTTGTGTGTGGTCATTACATGTATAACAGCAGTTTGAAGGGTAGTTAAGTTCATTCCTTTAGCCGGATTGCTGACCTTTGGTGGTTTTTTCCTTTTTTTGGGACTTCATTTTTCCACACAAAGGCCTCGTGTTTGTTTTTCACCAATGGGAGCGTCCAAACTGGCCTTTTATTTAATATTTAATAACATAGCTGGACAGATGGTTTCTCAGACTCTCGTTTCACCAATGAAATCTCGCTTGAAAATGGCCAAAAAAAACCGCAACAACTTCGAAACAACAAAAAAAACAAAACAACAGGTAGACGAATGAAAGCGGCGTTTTCAATGGGCCGCCACTAGGGGCGGTGACGTCACGCGGATTCTTCTTTACCTCCATCAAATGATAATGGCCGACTACTTGCTAATAATAGTGAACGGCAGTCGTGATACAAGCCAGATTGTAGATTTCGTTCGTCACGATTTGCAAGGCCCCACCCACTTTGCCATTCCATTTTCGTTGGCCACGCCCCCCGGGGGCGTCACCACACCCTGCTCCGAGCGAGCCGCCATCTTGGTTTATCTTGATCTTAATCAAATTTAGCCGAATAATTGCTTCGGTTTTACGGGATTTTTTGCGCAATTCTTGTCCAAACCTCCTCCTTTTCGTATTTATAGAAAAGTTACTTTAATTGGGTTCAACCATCAAAAAATTGAAAATTATAAATAAAAAAAAGTGTGCGTAATTGCGTTTTGAATTATTCATGAAGGCAAAAGCGAGGGTAATTCGGGGTGCACTCTCTCATTAGCATCACACCCCTTCGTGGAGCACTGTATATATTTTTTCTTTTTTTGGCTGGAGCCAAGCTTAGGTCCGGAATTTATTATAAGTCTCGTAACATTAGCCATATTGGACCCCCTTTAAAATTTTGAAAATGTCGGTAACAAAGTTTTTTTTAAGCAAACAAAAAAAACTTTTACGAATATGGCTCTTTAAGCAGTCGTGAAGTCACGTGTGCAAAAGAATTGCATTATAAATTGGTGTAAACACAGCAAGTCAGCAACAATATCGATTGAATTGCTGACCCGATTAGCTGGTCGATTTTACACACGTGACTTCACGATTGTTTAAAGTGCCATTCGTAAAGCTTCTGCCCGAGTACCCCTAGTGTATGACTTTTACCCATTTGTTGTTCTTTTTGTTATTGAATATCATAATTAGTATCATATACTGTATTTAAGCTTCCGCTTTCGGTTTTTGACCTGAAATTTGCATGAAATTTTCGAAACGTTTGCAGAATTCGTCTCCGTGCAACAGGAATACTGCATACTAATTCCCATTTTTTTTGTTCCCTCGTTGTTAGTGAATATCCTAATTATATATCCATTCAAAAACATTGCCAGTATCCTGTTTACATTTTCAATTTTAAAATTAGACATTGTTAGAACCTCATATCCATGCGACTGGAAATCTGTAAACAAATTGCAATCTGTTTGTTTTAGTTGTCATTGAATGCTCTAATTATAGACCCATTCAATAACGACGCTGGTATATTTTTAACGTTGAAATATGACGTCATTTAAACGCTTGACGAGTTCTTTTGAACATTTGTTGGAGCTCTTCATGGCGTATGACAGCGTCTACCCATGGACCTTGTATGCAGATGTCTTCAAGCATGCAATTATCACGTGACATATCATTCATTCCATTGCCAAAAATGGACGTATGTTACGTATTTAGCTACATCACATGATCTTTTCATCGAATCGGCTACTCTCGGCATATGTCACGTGATATATGCATGCTGACGAAATCTGCATAAGGGCCATCATCCGCAGAGACACCTTGTACATGTAGTTGTTGATCACGTGATGCATCCCCATATACTTAACTCGTTACTTCTTGTCTCAGGCACCGGCGCGATGGTGGGTTCGCTCCCTGGTCGAGGTCGGTGAGAATTTTGAGAATGTGCAAAATTCTCTAACGGTAGCAGTAACCAAAGAGGTTCAACCCAGCCCATACACTAAACCAAAGTTATGGGTTAGAGTTAAGGGTCAGGGCAAACAGTAATAACCATTGAAAAGAAAGTTGACGTCATCATGTGAATGAGACGATTTCATTGGCTACTTTGAATTGAACAGCCCGTGGAATAATGATTTTCAATCTCACCACTAGAGGTCGCCATATTGAAATGTAAACCAGTTCTCCTGACCCTAAACTACCAATCACGGAGAGTCAGGGTTAGGGTTACAGCTGGTTACAGGTTGACCCAAAGAGTCAAGAAATCCACTGATTACTATAAAATGGAAGGTAAGCCATTTTTGGGAGCCCAAATAGCTG